>NMRB01001972.1:78579-92923 GCA_002633025.1 Notospermus geniculatus | reverse complement strand
TCTAGTGGTGGATGGGTTAGGGAGGAGGGTCAAAGTGTAATGGAGGAGGAAACCTACAGCCCCAAGAGAAATGTGTCTTTCAGTCGTCCCTTTGTCAGGTGAACCCTTTGGCCCTCAATCTCCGAGGTGACAACCTGATGTTCCATTCCTTCACATTCGACAGGGGGAGACCTGATGACCCTAAAGCACCAAAACACTTTGATGAGGGCAACCCCTCTTTAAAACGAAGAAGTCCACTTCACCTTTTCATTTATATCTTTGTATTAGTGTTATCGGGTGCAAAATGCCGGTATTTCAAAAATCTTCCTCCCATGAACGATAACCGTGATTATACTTGACGGGTGGGAACCTCTAACCGGATTTCTAAACACACATCACAATAAGAACTATAATAATATCATATTTAACACCCGATGACACCTATTCTTGTGATTATGATATTAGAGTATAGATGGCCATTTAAAGGAAATGCCACATAGTACAGAGGGTGGGACTTTGAGTGTACTTATATGTCCCAAGTTTAATATGGGAAGTCCTCAACACTGCACTGACACCTACCATTCCGAGCCCCAGGTTGGGGTCAAGGAAGATGTCGGGGCTGAACGGGGGACGTCATTTACGACAGTATTGGGGCTCTCTGGTGGGAGCAGAAATGGCCTCCCTTGCTTGGGGGCTGCCTTGAGTCAATGAGTACAACCTCCCTTGGTGGACACCACTGCCAGGAGGACACCTCTTTATAAAGGCTACTGACCAGTCCTGACTCGCTGCTTCCTTCAATCTGACCACTCTAATCAGGACACCGTTGTCCTAATTAAAGTGGCACACCTAATAATCAAGGACAGCATTTGTCAGTCCTGAGGTGGGTGTTCTAAATAGAGAGGTTAATTAGCTTACATACCTGTAAACCCTTTTATAATCATCCATTAATTGCAAGAGCCTAATAAATTGTTAATACTGATTAATTAACTACCAGCGGTGACTGACCAGGAGATCATATTCTGACGAGATGATCTTGTTTACCCAAGTCCTAATACCAGTGGACAAATCAAAATATACCCTTGACATTGTTGAGTCAACTTATAAGGAGTTCACCATGTTCGTCAATATTAGACAAAATTGATAACATTCTGAGGTCATAATTATGACGTCAAGATGTCAACACAACGTAAGTAGGAGCCATGCGACAAAGCTAAACTCAGGGGCGACTTATTACGTCATCTCCTGTCGCTCCCATCTGCAAAGTCTCCGAAGACTTTTGTATTGTCGTGTGCTGCCCTGGATAAATCTTTTATTGAAACAGCTGAGATAGGGCACCAGTCCCATGGAGGTTTGGCAAGATTATCCCTGAAGCAAGTGGTGTAGTGCTATCATCAGCACCTGCCATCTCTGAGGTCACAAGTTCAATTCCCACCCAACTTTGATAGAGGGGTTACCCTCTCCAGTTTCCTCCTTCATAATACAATAGAACCTCCCCTAACGAACACCTCTGCCAGGAGGACACCTCTCTATTGAGGACACTCAAGTTCAGCCCCAAATTTGTTGTTTTTATTCATTCTGAGTGACCTCTGTAATCAGGACATTTTTGAGTCTTGATAGACACGATATAGAGGGTCCACGGTCTATTTTTTCATCACTTATTATTGTCTGCAAAAGTGCTATATTGCGTTCAAACTGTCCACTACGTCGGGGTCACCCATCAAAAACCGACAAAATCAAATATTTTGACGTGTTTCCATGGTTTTGGTGACATTTGTTAGATGTCCTCAGAAGACAGGTCAAGATATGATCCCGATGACCTGAGAAAGCCTAGACAGGCGGCCGACTTGACAAAATATGATTGTGTACAGTACACATATACATCATCAGGAACAAATATGGAGTAAATGAGTCCTGATGGGCAGACAATACATCCTAGAGACCGTCTGGACAGGATATTTTTACCCACTTGAACCTCGGGTAAACACACCCCACTCGACGGCCCTCCAGAGCGAAGATCCTGACAACCACCTTGTCTGACCCCGCAGAGGAGTTCAACCACCTGGTGTGAGACAACGGAAACACTCCACGCTTCATTAAGCAGGCTGAATTCTTGCAATAACAGTTGTATGTGACACGAGATGAAAATAGCAGGCAACAATATTCCAAGGATTTAGAAGATGGACTTCATAATGCTAACAGCGGACCACCATAAACTCAGTGACATCACATACAATAGCACAACCAGCATCTGAACTGCTGGCACCTGTCTGTCACCACAGACCCTCTATAATAAAATCTGACCCGACCCAGCCAAAGTATTATAGGTGCATGTTGCAACCCAGGAAAGGGTTAACGGCCTTATAACACAACATAACTCGATATAGCTCAAAAGTACGTACATCTCTGCAGGTTGACAATAATAGTGGACAGTATAGTACCGGCAAAAATTCATCGCCTCTTCTTTTCGCTCGCTTACGAATTTTTGGTACCGGGTAATAATAGTTGAGTAAACTGATGACCAATGATGATCACCTGCAACAAGCGCCTGCTTTTGCTGGAGCAGGTCACAAATGCTTCTTACCAATTTATATGTGGACTGCCTGTTGCCAGCAGTGTTATCATAATTTGCAAACTCCATTTAGGTAGAGATTGTAATCCTTCATTCGCTGAGTTCCTCGCCCTGTCCTGACCAATCAGCTGTGACCTTTAAGCGCCATCTGAAATAAAAGAGAGAACTCAGAACTTTCCATGTCAAAACCTGGTTCTATACAATGGACCCCTTCTGTATGGGAAATTGATGAGGACCTGGATGTCACTTTCACTTCAATAGTACTAGCCACTAGTGACACCTATCAACATGCCTATTGTGAGGTATGGTCCCCGCTGTTTGACAAGTAATATTGCGATCAGGCAACACAGGGTTAAATCCCTTGGGAAAGCCGAGATTTGTGTTGTTTAACAAATGAGCAAATGGTTTGTGAGTGAATCACGAGAGGGGTCATTTCACCTGTTGTTTGGAGAGACCAGGTGTAGTCTGAGCGAGTATATGCCTCACTCCAGCTACAGTTACTAAACTCATGGAAAACTAGAGGAAATATCACGATAAGAACCAGGAACTTGGAAATCTAAGTCTAGGAAGATGAAATACTAAACAGTTTCAATGGACTGGTCATCACAGACTTCACTGCAAGTTAAAGGTGCTTGCGTCCTGTTTGGAGTTGAATGTAGGCCTTGGGAGTGGTGACCAGCTGAACAACAGGACTCCCCAAATGTTGAATTAGGCCACATAAAAAAAAATCTTTAGTTTAGCATCAGCGCCCACCTCGAATTTTCTTGCCGCCTCAAAATAAAAAAATTTTTTGGAAAAAAAAATTTCAAATTTTTTTTTTCAATTTTTCCTCACATTATATGTTATCTGTCAAAAAGTGTGGTTTTTTGTCTACACATGCCTTTTCTCCAGGGTGACAGATGTATTTTTTTGAATAAAAACCTTTTTCGAGTTCATACTAAGGATTTGTCTGTTGTATGATAAATGGTGCAATGCTTCCAAGCTCTCTTTCGATGATCAGTCCATTTCAGTATTAAAAAAAAAAACACCTCCTCCCGCCTCACTTTTTACAAGTATGACTGATGCTAAACTAAAGATTTTTTTTATGTGGCCTTATCATGATACAACAGGCTAGGTCTACAGAATTCATACAATATCTCAAAGCAGCCAAGGTTTCCAACCAGTGAGTGAAACATTACTGGCTCTCAGGAGATCCGCATAATGTAGGAGGAAACCCGATGTCCCAGCGAAAAACCAGCTTGGTTACCAAGTCAGTCACTCTCTATTACACATGACAAATGGTTTGCCCAAGAATAATTGAACCAGCGAGCTCCGTGGAGTCGGGCACAATAGGCTGCACTGCACCGCTCAGACAGTCCTTTCAACACAGATTGGGTGAGATTTTGTAACAGCCTTCCTGCTACACAGAAGTCGACTGTTTCCTCTTCAAAGCAGGGGTCCTAGCCCAGAAAGGAGGCAGACCAGTAAAACCTACCTCTGACAACTTGAGAAACCTGCTTCCCTCCTGTTCCAACTTGGTTAACGAGTGGCTAATGGCTAAAAGAGCAATTACTCATGGCTGAATAGGCCACTTAGACTAGAGTTAGGGAAGCGCCCAGCTTCCTGCCAGTTGAAAATTGAGTTGGTGGTGAAAAAATCATGTTCACACAGTCAGAACAGGAGTAACCACTTCATAGTATTAGTCAGAATATGCACGAAGACCATATAACAAGCTGATGGAGGCGAGCATCATTTTGCCTGAAGTTGTCTGACCTGGCTACAAAACGCCAAAACTTTGATAGAGGACATAACTCAAACAAGATATTGTAATATACCATAGAGGTCAAAATGTAAGCCTAAACAATATCCTGATCAGTCAGGTGATCTGTGTTCAATTGCTAAAAACTTCGATTTAATTATCAGCAAAGTCAGGCACTGTAAAGCATCACTCATCNCATCCCCCCCCCCCCCCGATACATCAGAAAACTTGGGTGTGGTCAAAGCAGAGGCTGGGTCCAAATCTCAGTCAGGTTAATGTGTTCCTCTGTTTCCTTGAGCAAGACACTTTGCTTCTTTCACGCCATGAAAGACCTTCGAAATAAGTGCTATTTCAAAAACTTTTTTGAAGAAAAATGGCAATCCTGAGCTGAGGTCACACTCTGATATCTGACTGAGAAGAGGATCTACCGGTTGGCTCATATTTTTGTCAAAGAGGACCAAACAGGATTTCTGCTCCTACTTTTGTCAAAGCTTATGAGAACCTTCCCGTCCTTCTCATCTACATTCCAGGTTAATAGCAGCAGTCGAGTGGGTATCTTCTGATAAAGGTTACATAAAACGGGGTGAAGTGTGTGGACAAGAGTGTCACACACCGAACTTGGCACGGTTTGCAAGACCGAAACTTTTTCTTCACAACAAGTAGATACGCCTTGGCCTACATGTATTACACAACAAATACAACTCGAAATGAAGAGAACAAATTGAAAAACAATGAAATGGCAAAGAACTGCAGCTCTCACAAGCCTTTTGAAGGAGCTACGGGGACACATTCCTGGCAAAGACCTCAATCAGGGACACAACAGAGGCTGTAGTCACAGGCTTTACGATGTTTATGTCGACTTGTTGCTCTGTGATTTTGCATCTTCCATCCCTTATGCTTCAGCATGATAAAAGTATAAAGAACTAGTCAACTTCTGTGGCTGCAAATCCCCATGGAGGCCATGGTCGTGAATACGATACAAGAATTTCACGTTTACCTTTGTTTACTCAAATGAGATAGGCGAGAGAACAAAGCGATGCCTTTACCATGGGCACTAGACAAGCAAAATGAAGATCCATGCAAAACAGACACAATCTAACCTCTCATGATGATGATGGATGTCCTAGTTTTATCCAGTGAGGAGGATTTATCCAAATAATCTGATATGTCCATTGATTATCATTGTGAAGACCCCTACGAGTATTCCTTCGATGACCAAATCCAACTGAACGAACCCACTCCTCTACAGTCCCAACCTAAGTCAAGCCAAAGTCAAATGCAGAGAGTTCGAACTACACCAAAGCACACGTTTAGTAATGTTATACAGTTTACTACAAAATACCTGTAATCGTTAATCCATCGCAAGAGGTGTTCTGGGATTCCGAGAGATGGGATTCCGAAGGCAACAATATGGGTGAAGAGCGATCTCCTCACCAATCCTGTTGTACTTGTTTGTGAGTTAACATAGTTGTGAGTCATCCCCTACCTATGAATCTACATAAAGGAAAACAACTCATTTCCTCTTGTTTCATTGGCATGATTGGTGTGACAGACAGTCCGAAGCAACAACAGCAAACTTTTATAAAAAAGTTTGGGGTTACTAGGTCAGTAATGCAAATATGCATTAACGAGGTACATGTCTGGGTCCCTGGAGAGATTAACCGTGCAATTTGGAGCTTTTTTCCACAAAGTACATGTAATAGAGACTGATAGATGTAACAACTAGACATTCTGATATCACCCGAACACTTTCCGACAGATATTCTGATATCACCCAAACACTTTTTGATAGATATTCTGATATCACCCAAACACTTTTTTTTGATAAATATTCTGATATCACCCAAACACTTTCTGATAGATATTCTGATATCAGCCAAACACTTTTTGACAGATATTCTGATGTCATCCGAACACTTTCTTAGGTGTCTTGGTAGCCTAGTGGATACCAGGTGAGCTCAGCAAGTGGCAGGTCCCGGGTTCAATTCCCGAGCCATATGGGATTAATCATCCCTGGTTCTTCAGTCCGGCGCATGGGAGAGTAAGCTGTGGTGCTGCCAAAATGCTGCCGTTGAAATCCTACAAGTTTACTTTGTTGACAAAATCCAAATAAGTTGGGAGGACCACAAATGCCAGAAAGTGCTGGCTCTTGTCTATCAAAATGGCTTTGAGTGAGAGAGGAAATAACAGTGAACTCTATTTGGGTACCTTTGCGACTACAAGGGTGTCTGTAATACAGAGGGGAAACTGACAGACAAGACCAATTGGGACTCAACTCTGGTGTCCCCGAAGAGAGGTTCTGTCTGTGACAAACCCTAAAACGAGCAGCACACCAGGAGATACAGTCGACACCAATTTTCTCGCCAGCAACCGCATAACTGTCCAGTTCACACCTGGTGTCAACAGCCAATTTTGGTCGCAGTATCGCCTGGTGTGCTGCTGGCTTAAACTCTGAAAAGCCAGGAAGAGAGAGGACTGACCAATACCAATATCTAGGCTACTCAACTCTGGTATCACCTGTAGATTCCAATGAAATTAAACCAATTCCTAGTGAAGAAATTGACTCGCCTTACCTGAGGAATGTGATCAAATCATAAAATATAGACAAGATTCTCTTAGCGTACAGGATCTCCACCAACCACCTGAGCTGAGAAGTCGCACAGCTAAACGTTCATTCCTGAAGATTATTCCACAAGTAGAACTTGCACAGCTGATTTCCTTTCGTTCAAATCTCTACAAGTGAACATCACAACACCATACAACCTGTTTGAATACTGAATATACTGTTAGATGTATGTAAAGGTGTAGGATCATGGGTAGTACTAGGCCCAGTCAAAGGGGACGGATTTCAAGTACGACGGGATCTCAACAAAAATATGACCCAATTCACTGAGAATACAAAGCGATCTTCAGAAAAATATGACACAATATTTTGATTATGAAGGATTCAAAGAGGTGTGGTGAACTTCCGTATGAAACGAGCGTAGTGGCGGCGAGAAATGAACCTATGGAAAGATGAATGAGAGGAAATAAACTTCTGGTGATTAAATGTGGTAGGCCATCTTGAAAGAACGATGTCGTACTTTACAAACCCTGACCAAGACAACAAACCGATATCTCACCAGAAAATTTCTGGGGCCACCATACATACACAGATCCAACAAATACTACCTCAGAGAGCATATCTGAGGCAGTCATGACAGAGCCCTGTTAACTCAAGGAGCATATTTGAGGCAGCCTATGACAGAGCCTTGTCTGCTCAAAGGAGCATATCTGAGGCAGTCATGTCAGAGCCTCATCAGCTCAAGAGTATCTGCGGCAATTACCGGTATGTCCGAGCCTTGTCAGCTCAAAGGAGCATATCTGGGGCAGTCATGTTGAAGCCATCTGAGTCAAGATGCTTTGAGTCCTTTTGTTGTGGGCCAAACAGAGCCCTCCCAAGCAAGGGCCCTGCCTGCAACCTTTGAAGACATAAAACCAACTTCGAAAAGCAGACCACAGAACAACAGCTAACTCAGACTTCTGATAGGGCCTATCAAGATCGACCGGGACATCTTGACAAGGTGAGCAAAGCGCCTTCGAATGCCAAGGCCATATCCACCACGTCCACTGTGAGGCAATAATCAGCAGGTCTCATTGGAAACTTACCCCTATTGTCCTGTTATTGTCCACAAATCAATTTGAAGGTATCCCTTAAAATCACACTATCCTACCAGACATCTAAAGCGATCACCCCAAGTGCATGTATCTGTTTGTACAGAACGCCAAAAATGGCAACCTACAATTTACGTAAATTGTGAACTGCATACGAAATGACCATATCTTTTTCTGAGACTTGGGTCAATGGGCCTGGGCCTTTCTGATAACTATTTAAGTCATGGCCTTCGGGCGATAACCAGGCTGTTGATAAAGACCTCACTATGGGAGAGTGCACAATCTTCTCAATCAATCTTCAATGGAGAATTCTCAATATCTCAATAGGCCTACTTGGGAATCTTCAGGTTCAATGCTATAGAGTACTCAGCTCAAGTCAAACAACGCACAGCGCCACCTAGTCTCCATTGACATCCGACCTAAGAAGTGGAGCCTTCATAAAATGTGGAACAGAAGATGATGGGAATGAGAATGAGCTCAAGTATTAACTTTTGTAAAAACTCCTGCCCGGTATGAATTATGGATACATTTCAACCCATCACCACTTCAGAGATCCGCAGCTGAGAAAATGATCTATGTAGCTCTTGTTGAAATCAAACCTGCACTGTGTAGGTGAGACTTCCCAAGCAATTTTCATTCCACTGATCCAACATATTGATATCAGAATCACACACTCAGACATAGTCAAAATATTTGAATGAAATTCTACCCTAACAGTGTAATACTTAGACGTGAATGCTTGACTGAAGGAGACATATAATACGACAGAATAAGTGACAGCTTCAAGGAATTCATTTCTCACATGATATGTCAGTCACACCCAATTGTTTCAAGGATATCGTTCAGATTTTGTACCGATGTTATCGTGTCTGGTTTCCTGTTCAAAAATCGCTTATTCATGATTCATTGACAATGACCACAACAGTTGGATACTTAGGAACGATTGGCACTCTCCATAGCCTACTTGGTCACACTCCTCCAGAGGGCCATCTTGGAGAAATCAGGTCCTCTGAGCATCGCTGCCAAGCTCGCACCTCGTGCGTGCGAGCTTGGAGCAAAGAGAACCTGATTTCTTCAGGATACCAGAGGGCAGAGCCAGAGAGTATGGGTAATGCCATCCTGAGGTAATCAGAGGTTCTTAGGCTAAGAAACCATTCACGCGAATTTCGAGCGGTGCGATGCCGCATCTTTGTCCATGATCAACGCAGCAGAAAGAAGCAATGGTTGCGGCATCGCATCACTCGAAATTCGCGTGAATGGATTCTTAGCCTTAATCTTAGCACCTTGCTCTGGTGACGAAGGGAAAGAGCGTTAAGAATCACTGATCCCTTCTCAAGATGTGGGCTCTTCTTGACAAATCAAACCTTCAGTCACTTCGTCCGCCGACTACAAGGGTAGGTAGGAGTGATTGGATTGCTTGTCAGGGCACGATGGAGTATGCAATGGAGGGGAAAACGTTTGAACTGGACTGAACCTCAGAAATCAAAGCTAACCTTGCAGATCGGACAGGTTGAAATAACATTCTGATCAAGGATGAAAATAGATGAGTCACACCCACCTGTGGCTCCCCTCCCTGGTTCATTCATCATCAAGATGAAGAAAGCCAGGGAGTTCTGCAACCAGATCTCACACAACCTAATCAGAAGAGAGCCAGGGAGTTCTGGAACCAGATCTCACACAACTTAATCAGCCTTATCAGTTTGATGTTTCAATGGACCTACCATCTATCAGAGAAGGATCAGTACAACCATGGAAGTACTTCCATCATACAACAAATTCTGGCGCTATTGGTTTCACCACACTGAGAGAATCTGGGGTTCTTAATGCTTCCTCCCTTCGGTTTGTGTGCGGCGACGGAGGGCAGAAGTGCTAAGAACCACTGATTACCTCAGGACTGGCTTCACAAACAAATATCGTAAGCTTTCAGATCAAACTTTGGCAGACGACATAAGTGACGTAATCAAGACAATGCCACAACGACTAACCAACTTCTAACGCTAAAAGTGAAATTTGCACCAAGGACCTCCTATTAGCGAGTCACAGACCACAGGCACTACACCACTGTGACTCCATAGCGAAAGTGTTCATTGAATCTTGACTCGTGGTACATCTCTAGTCACATAGCCCCTGTACGAATCTGGGGAACCGCACCACCACCAAGTTATGTATAGCAACCAGGGTTCTCCACTACCTTATTTGCTCGGGCGCTGCGCCCGAGCAAAATCATCCCCAAGGCCAAAAGCGCCCGAGCTAAATTCCAGCGCCCGACCAAAAAAGTCGGCCGCCCGAGCAAAAAAACATTCATAAAACAACAAGCTAAACACTTCTTTCTGATCCATTTAGGCCTAAAAGACACAATGACGATCTGCAAAACAAAGATTGTGTTACCGTTTAATCAGTACAGGCCTTGGTCTACCACCCACCGCCACTGTGCACGCTCCGTCAGAAGTCCACATGGCTGATCAAGCATGTCAAGTCAGCCATACCAGATGTACAATGCGTGTGCATCGATTCTGTAGTATTCGCCGGTCTCTCTATGACGCCCACACCTGCTCCTATGCAGTGTAATGCACGCTGGCTGATCACTGGGGACGAGATACAACACCCGATATGACGACCATCCCACGTGCTTGGTAACTGTCAGAGTCCCACTTTGATGTGTGTACCGCCTCAGACGTTGACATTGTGTCTGTCACCTTTGTTGTTTTATAGCATGAGTTAATTGACTTTCAAAATAAACAATTTAGTAGAAAGGTTCTTTTTTGTAGTCCTATTCACTTGCAATTATTTGTTGTTGTTTATACACACTGGGGCTGAGTGTAATGGAACACCGTCGGAGAGTGAACCACGAGGTCGGAGGATTGACGGAAACACGTGGCTGGAGTGATTGACAGTTACCACGGCGACGGTTACTTAGTGCCGGGTCACCGTAATGGTTGGGCTTGCTTCTCACGTTGTGGCGAATAAAGATGGAATCTATCAGTACTATCGATATAATTTCCAACCGATGCTCAGTTTGAATACGGATACAAATAAAATTAGGCCTATGTAAGTACACAGGATCGTACCCAATGCTTACTTCTTGATCACTTGATACATTAGTTCAGCATCGGACGCGGGAAGAACAGAAACTTGCGCCGAAAATGACACTTATTTGGCTGCCTCTGGAAATGTCTGAACTCGCCCCAGGTGCTAGGAAATCGCGTCTAAGGCCTCCTAATTCAAAAATTTTTTTGGGGGAGGCCCCCCAGACCCCCCGCCAGGGACGCGCCTCCGGCGCGTGTGTCGGGCTCCGCCCGCCAATATGTCAATGACGTCACATGCGCCCGGGCTGTTGGAAAGGCAGTGGAGAACCCTGAGCAACGCTGCGGAACACAGCGCCTGGCTGTGTGGGACAGACATACATGTAATCTAAAGCCCTACCTGATCATCCATCAGTAATGTGGCAATCAACCAGCTGATCAGCTGATCTTTGATCAAACAAACTCAAGCAAATCTCAAAAAGATCGAAGCAAAGAGTTCACATTCTTAAAAGAACACAACTACAACTGCATAAAGATAGTGAGGGCCTGTTTCTGGCATGAACCCAACCACGAACATGCACCTCAACCAGAATGAAAACATCTCCACTGTTTTTGAACATGTCCAATGCTCCAACAGCAACTCTTAAAGCAATGTTAAAATGCATCATGTAATACACGAACGAGGCCGATAGACGGCAACTATGCTGCTGGAGAGTGGACTTCATGATGATTACTTTCTTGAGCATCATGTGTCACAATGCAAGAACGAGGATGTCATGTCCCCCTTGTGGACGGTCAAAATCACCTTTTCCCACTGAAAAACTCAGTCCATGGCATGGGACACTAAGCCGTGGTGCCTTGTACCTTGTTTCCTTGCAAGGGCAAGTAAAAGACCCCATCCAAGTGAGGAACATGAGTAACCAGAGATGGCCTCTTCCGTACTTACCAGGGTCGATAATGCTTTGGCTTCGGCCCTGATGGAAAAATCTATACAAATACCTCTCAAACAACATATCAGAGTTAACACACCGAGTTTGCCGCTATCACCCACATTAGAAGAACAGGACCTACTGCAATAATGTCTGTTTTGCAAAACATCCCATGAATAGAAATCCCAGATAATTGTCTTCACCATTCTATGTATAGCTGATCGACAGTAATGAGTAATAATTACTTCAACAAATACTGCACTTTTGAGTCAAAACGATAACAACTACATGCATTATTAGCTGGTGTCAGTCTGTTGTATTTCTGCATGTCCTGTGGGATAGTCCATGCACGTGGAACATGATCAGCTGATTCTTTTCAATGATCACAAATAACCATCATCATAAAGGAATCGTGACTCCTTTTAAAGGGACCATACAGGCAGCTTCCTCATCGGCATTTTGGTGTGCTTTTACACCGACCGGTTGGCATGAGAATCTAACTCTGATTTGTATTGCAAGTAAAATACACTAAACATCAACATTCGAGCCCAAATCCGTAGGCTGCAAATTGTTGGCGCCACCTGTGATGAAGTGACCTATAGGGTCCCTTTAACACCATAATCGGAAGTGCCAGAGGAGAAGGAAGTACTTGTTGCCCTTAGTTTCTGTGAAAGTAAGCCCATCATTCATGACTGAGTGTGAAGGCAGAGTATGCAGACTTTGTCTAAAATGGATCTTTGCCAATCACGCCTGACATAGAAATCAAAACCATAGAAGACATCATCAGCTGGGAGCTACAAGAGTGGGGCAGTGAAAACATCATCACCTGTCACCTCTTAGGTTTGGGTTCAATCCCCAGTTAGATCCATTCTTCATGTGATAGAAAGAGGGTGACGAGTTCTTTGGCAACGTAGACTTTCCCGGACACTCTGGTTTTCTCCTGCTGTACATTTATGCACCCAAGAGTTTTTTGAGCCAAGAATAGCTTACTTCTTGGTGCTCAGCCCTCAACACAGCAGTCATCTCGACATATCAAGGCCTACGGTCACTTTGCCCTTCAAACTCATCCTGAGATTGCAGGTCATTTATACGGTCGTACCCTTCCTAACGAAGCGCGAGAAGGGGAACCGGTTGTGAAGACCCTGGGTACGAGGATGCTTCAAACTACATTCCCTTCATTCCCTTGGATTGAGAGAGACAGGAGTGATAGGAACATTTGTCAGGGCAAGATCCCTCCGTCCCACAGCAGGGCTTCGAAGAGGAGCTAGGTAAAATAAAAAACTCCTGCTGTGGGAGGATGGGGCAAGATGCACAACAGCAGGTCTTCTCTATTCTCAAGGAGATCACTGGTGGTGTCCAGCCAGCAGATGTTCTGCGGGGTGAGCTGCCACTGTGAAAACACAGATGACAACCACTCAATTGGATTAAATTTCATATTGTGATTGATAAAATGAAAACAGGCACTTCATCTGCGATATGATTCTTACCATTTATGAGATAAAGAGGGAGAGAAGATGTCAATGGTGCTGGTCACGCATGAATGACCATGAATGATAAGTCATTTTCACAACATTTTCAACAATTACCCGTATGAACTCAAAACCTACAACAAAGAAATTTCAGACCCTTTTACAGAAAGTACCCTGGGGCAGAAGAGGAACGGGATAAAAGGGTGGCAGACAGGGACATAAGGGACTGTTGGCCACACATGGAGGGGCAGAGATTGTCCTTTACTTGACTTCCTAAGGCTCTGAACTTGGTTACAATACAAACTTTTGTTACCAGGTGCAAGATGGTAGTAGTAAGGATGAAAGGGCGGCAAGCATTGGTGTGAAACTCATGCATAAATTGGTCGGATTGACAATATCTCATGTTGAAGCTGGAGAGCCCTGCTGTCAAAATATTTCTCCTACAAAACCCAGAAGGTGAGATACGTCTAGACCACGGTCATCCTATTGTCATAACTGTGGTATCTACTATTGAATCATAGCACGGGGATTTTGAATCAAATGGGGTCAACACGTTCATTTTGCCACATTTAATACAAGCATCAGCATAAGTCTGTGTGAGTTGTATATCATTATGAAACGCACCTCAATAGTTCAACAAATTACCTACACACATAGAAAAACACGTAATATAAGCACGTACAGAGAGTCAGGTTGCCTGAGTTGATTATTTCACATAGATGAGCATATAAGATGGTACGGTTGGTCATATGAAACTGATCGTTTTTCAGAAAGAACATGTTCATATGCATTAATAGCACAAGCAATCAAGGGAAAACTTCAAAACACTGCAAAAACAGCGAACACAGGTAAGAGAGTTAAAGGTAGGCCGACAAACATGCCAGACTCTGTAGTCATGTTGTGACACAAGTTTCTTACCAGCAGTCTAAAGATCTCCGGTTCAAATCCAAGTGTAGGGAGAAGGGTACAAATGCCCCCCCCCC
>NMRB01001972.1:63728-78451 GCA_002633025.1 Notospermus geniculatus | reverse complement strand
TCAGAGGACATTAATCTCAGATCACTTGTCATACCCTCAACTTTGCACAAAGCCTTTGTCAAATGACTGCAATCACAACTGTCTGGTTACCTCAAACAGTCAAGACTCTCAGGCTACACTCACATGGAAACAAACATTCAGAAGGGAACAGTTATATTGAGGGGGTCCACTGGCCCCCAATATCAGAGCTCGATACTGGCTGGAACTTGGAATCAATGTACATTTTATTGAGTTGTACAAAAGGTACAGAACTGGACAAGAAGTGGATGATAGAATAACAGTACATCGTAGCATACTTACTTGCACCATGAATCAACTTATTCATACTGAACTACACTGCCCAGGGGCTGGGAATAGAAGACCAGACACAGGATGGACTATCTAGTGCTGCCACCTGGGCCCAACCTGTTACACTACCGGGTAAGCAAATGCTGTCCAGGGCCCATGTTCCCGAAGCCTTCGTTTGGTTAACGATGTCGTTAAAACTGGTAAAATGCATAGCGTAACGACATCGTTAACCTTACGACGGCTTCGGGAACATGGGTCCTGATTGGATCTGATCAGGAGGGAGTACAAGAGAACAGTCACTCAATGCCCGAGAGTGGCAAAACCAATCTCATGGGCATGATTTCCACACTTACCTTTTCCACAAGGTTTAAGCACCATGTGGCTTGAGCATTGCCCAACAGAACCTTACTCTTTATTGAATAAAATAGAATGAACACCACCACAACCACTGTCACTACCGTCACAACCAGAAATTAAACTTTTGCGACAGTACACGACCCCGGTACACGACATACTTTTTTGGGAGTTGTACTACCAAAACCACAGATTGGATGGATAGATAAATTCACTGAAGACAAGGATGGGGCGGTTGGATAAATTGGGTGGAGAGATTTGCTGACCAAAATTTGTTGGCCGAAATTCAGTAAAACAAGTAAGACCGCCCCATTGAGATGGAGGACGTCTTAACAACTTTACTTAAGACGAGACATAATGAAGAAGACAACGACCACGACTACATAAATAGATTTATTTTGCCGATTGTGATTCATACTCCGACAAGGATGGGGCAGTTGGATAAATTGGATGGAGAGAGATTTGCTGACCAAAATTTGTTGGCCGAAATTCAGTAAAACAGGGAAGACGCCCCGTTGAGATGGGGCGGTCTTAACAACTTTTAAGACGAGACATAAGAAGACAACGACCACGACTATATAAATAGATTTATNTCTTAACAACTTTAAGACGAGACATAAGAAGACAACGACCACGACTATATAGATTTATTTGCCGACTGTGATTCATACTCCAACAACATACTCCGACAAGGATGGGGCGGTTGGATAAATTGGATGGAGAGAGATTTCTTGACCAAAATATGTTGGCCGAAATTCAGTAAAACAGGAAAGAGATGGGGCGGTCTTAACAACTTTAAGACGAGACATAATGAAGAAGACAACGACCACGACTATATAAATAGATTTATTATTTACCGATTATCGATTGTGATTCATACTCTGACAACAAGTTAATGAACACACAACCATGACACCCTTTTCTTTTTCCTTCTTTGAAACTGTGCCATCGATTCCAGAATCTCGCGTCTTCAACGCTGTCATGCATCACTTGTCGCTCTCACCATTGGCCAACAGCTTCGTGTAATTCCCCATTTCTTCACCATCCCAGCCAGCCGTTCAGCATCCAGGACGTCTTGTCTGTACTTTCTTCTGTTACTCTTCAGGTGCGGATCCAAGCGGGGGGGCGTCCCCTGGGCGGGTGCCTCCCCTTTTGGCCAACAAATCTGTAAAATTGAAGGTGAAATTCTGTAATTTGGAGTAAATCATTGAAACTCACATGTAGATTTCTATGTTTCTAGCACAGGGTGCCCCCCCCCCCTCTTTTCTGAAATCCTGATCCGCCCCGCTCTTTGTGAATAAACTGCACAGGGGCAAGAACACAGCACAGTTTCAAGACACTTGATCAAGTGGAATGCGTTGAGTACAAACACTCCTACCGCTGAAAGTCCCTTCTTGGTTTAACTTGTGTTAGCTCATCTCGACATCCACAATATCACTACTGCTTGTACTGCTTGGCACCGATAGTGGGTTAGAGGTCTCATAGTGGTAGAATAGTCCGCATAGAGCTTCCTGTAGAGCGCGATGGCACGCCATCTTGGATTCAAATCCACCGCCGAGATCCTCCACCGTAGATTGTCGTATATGATCCAGATATCTGAAATAGATCGAATTAGAACTGAATATTCAGAATGCTGATTGACTGTGAACACCTGTACTTCAGTTACTTTGAGTGTCAAGAACAAAATGTTGCCTCCAAGAGACCCTGTTTTCACCCTGTTGCACAGCGTGACGGCAGATCACCGCCTTTCAAGCTGATAACCTTTGCCAATACCTAACCATGATTTCCACACTTACCCTTTGCCCTGTAACTCCTCACATTCTGGAACCCTTGGTCCAAATGATTCTAGGACGACATCCATATGATGGTAGACACTTCCTATATCTTGTTTCATGTGGGAGAATTCCTCGTTACGCATTCCCTGAAACACAACGAAACCAATTTCAAAGGATGAAGAATGGGGGATAGGACATTGGATGGACTCACTCACTCAGACATGCCAGACCTGTCACCTTAGGGCGTCATGACAGCTGGCAGTGGTGACATGTATTGTACGCGCCGGTCACCCATCCACACACTGACCGCACTCTACATTGCCTAAATTCTAGCTCCGAGGCCAACCACTAGGCCATAAATGAAATCCTCCATGGTGGGTGGGTTAAGCTGCGCCATATAGTAGCTGAAAGGGGTTCAATGCATGACACATGCCCACATCAATTGGTTTTCTGCGCACCAGATGAGTTCAGGTGTTTCTGTATGAAGGAAACCTCGTCTGCCGTAAACCATTCAGTTGCTGAGGAGATATAACATTAGAATGTACTCTTTGATACTCACCAGTTTAACTCCAGTGGAGAACTCAGTGAATGACTTAAACTTTGGAGCACCACTCATCTCTTGTTCTGTATCCTCTTTTCCTTTATGTTGGGCAAGAATCTGTTGAGCTGGCTGGTCTGAGAACATCTGGAATCAAACAGTCAAGCATTCAAACTGACCTCTCAGTCTACATGAGGATGCATGTGATGCCTATGCTGTCCTAACTGTGATACACAATGACCTACTCAAAACCAATTATGAACAATTAGACTTGGCTTGTCCTAACGGGCATTGTTGCCACAATAGTTTGTTTTACAGGCAAGCTGAAAGGCTGGGTTTATTTCACAACAACACAGTCGGGATAGGAGCTACATGTAGGTGGCATGTGATTACACCAGATATCAAACTTAGAAAGATAGGTGCCTATCTATCCACAACATGTTGTTGTGCAAGTTTTATTGTCTGTTGTTGTGCAAGGTGCTCAGCTCAGGAAGTAAGAAGACCCGAGCCACCAGACCACCACAGGTCCCATTCTCATCAACCATCCAACAAACAGTCCTCATTCTTACCAGATCATCGATTAGGGCTTGTTTCCGTTGCTTCTTCACATTTTTCTGATTGGCTTCTTCGTCAATGATTTGCTGTTTTCTGACTTTGTTCTGTTGTGTTTCCATGTCGATAAGGTATTCTAAATACTCCTCATCTTTACTCTGGAAAACAATTACATCAAAGGATGAATTAAACACAACAAGCTCTCAGCCAATCCAAAAGAATAGAAACCAACATACCATCTTTGCTTTATTCTTTTTGATTTGGTCCCAATTCTCTTTTTTATACTGTTCTATCTTCTTCTTTGTTTCTTCGACATCTGTCCCACTGACAAGATTGAAGACTGGAAAGACATGAATGACAGTAACATTGGAATCTACTTTATGCATCACTTTGAAAAAAATCTCAATCAGGGAGTTAGAGGGAGTTTGGAAGTCAAAATACTTCGGAATTTTAGGCTCCGGGAAGTCAAGTACTTCCAAACAATTTTAAACTTCTAATGTATTAACTTAGGCCCCATAAAATTAATTAGTTGTTTATCATCCCCGCCCGCACCGAATTTTTGGCCCGCACCAATTTTTTTAATATTTTTTTAAATTGCTTTTTAAGCTATGTTGAAGGTTGAAAACATCGTTTACCTGTTGACCAGGAGGACAGGCCGCCCTGGAACTGCCAGTGAACAGTGAATGATGGACATTTAACTGAGAACTAGGCCTAAGACATTTGTGCCTTACGTTGCTGATGGACTTCTCAGCATCTACTAAAAGCTCCCCCAGAAATTGTCTTTTTGTTGCCAGTTCATGTGTTTTTCATTCATGTTAAAAATAAAAAATAAAAAAAAAATTGACCCTCCCTCACCTACTTTTTGAGAATCAACGGATGATAAACAACTAATTAATTTTATGGGGCCTTACCCAACCATCAAAGGGAAACACTGACAGAGGGATACAATGACAGATGTCACACCAAGCCAAGGGCCTTTGCCAAGCCAAGCCATCATGTATGATAAGTATAGGCCTAGTACAGTAAAAACCAAGTAGGCCTAGCCTAGGCCTACATCTTCCACAACAGAATTTCAGAAAGGATAGTTTGGCCTTCTCCTGACTGACATCAAGACTGAAAGCTTGTAAATTAGACCTACTGTTCATTCCAAATCCCAGTGGCGCGAGGTTTTCAGCCGATATATCCGCAACAGCTGGGTCAAATTCAACATACCATACATCAATTAACTTGTCTTTCTTGCCGGTATCTTTCTGCTATCTTCATTTTTCGCGTAAGGCCTGCATAACGGATCCCTTTCTCAAAACCCATTTCATTTCGCTATGCTGTTCAGTGCAGTTTACACGTGCACGATGCATTGCGTCATTTCAACATGGCCACCATTTCGGTCGTAAACACGAACTGTGATTTGTGAAAGAACTTTTTTCTGTCACGTTTTTCGGGAAAATGACAGTGATGATGGCTGTACCGCCAAGAAAGACAAGTCGATTGACGTATGTTTCATCAAATTCGGCCCAGCCGTTGCGGAGCTATCGTTGATAAACCTCGCGCCAATCGGAACTGGAATGGAGAGTAGGGTTAGGGTCTAATTCATCAGTCATGTTCATTGGTTGTTTTCTTTTCCAGACTCCTGGTCCAATTGAGAAGAATTCTGATACAGTGCTGCATGAAAATGGCAACAGCCAACTGTCCTTTTGATAACTTTGAACATAATGGTGACCTTGGGGATCAATCCCAGGTGAGTAAGGGCCACTAGAGGCAGCTTTTTAGTGCATATTATATTGATATGATTAACAGAGAATTGATGACATGAGGATCCAACTTGGGCATCATTTTTAGCTCACCTCTGTGAGGTGAGCTTCTCCCATGGTGTGTCGTCCGTCGTCGTCCGTCGTCGTCCGTCGTCGTCGTCGTCGTCGTTAACAGGGGTGGCACGTTTCTAAACCGCTTGGGTTACAGACTTGAAATTTGTACCCTATGGTAAAAACTATCTCTGGACCGAAACTTAGCGCTGCTGCTTGTACACTCTGGCCTGTAGGGGGCGCTTTGTGAAAACCTTCTTTCGGCCGTATCTCCTGAACGCTGTTAGCTAGAACCACGAAACTTTTATGGTGGGTTCCTCTGATGAGACTACATCACATAAATCCCGGGTTTTTGATTTGACCTACTTTTCAAGGTCACAGAGGTCAAAGTTCAAAATTCACTGTTTGGTGGCACATTTCATTGCTATTTGACATAGAGTGTTGTGATTTGGTGTGAAGATATATCTAGGCACCCTGCACGAATGCACCAAATTTCAACCCGATCGGACTTCAAATATGGCCGCCAGGAAGCCATCTTGAAAAATGGACTTTGACCCACATTTTATAAATAGGAGTAGGTAGGATGTTTTAACGTTGTCAAAATATGTATCTAGGTACCATATAAATATATGGTAAATTTCAGGCAGATTCGACGTCAAATATGGCCGCCAGGGAGCCATCTTGAAAAATGGACTTCGACCCACACCTCATAAATAGTGGTAGCTAGGATGCTTTAACCGTGCCTAAATATGTGTCTTGGTACCGTCTACTTATATGCCAAATTTCGGTTCGATTGGACTTCAACATGGCTGCCAGGCGGCCATCTTGAAAAATTGACTTTGGCCATATCTCATCGGTAGTAAATGTTACGATGTTTCTGCACTAATCCTTCACCATTCAGTGTATCACCAGGCTACTCACACTTCATACTCTGTCACAGAGGTGAGCACAATGGCCCTGGCCATTTCATTTAAAGTACATGTAAAATTTCATCAATGTAAAAATATGATCCACAATTCATGAGTTCGTGGTTACTAGCGCCACCTGTTGTATAGTCTCAGTACTGTTAAGTAGCCCAATAGCAAGCTGCCTCTAGAGTCCCTTTAATGCTGATATGGAGGATTTCTTCAAATTCTTTCCAATTCATTCCCAAAGATTTTAGAAAACTTGTCAGCAGATGATACTGCCAGTTCAAACGTGGGGGCAGATGTGTTAGGCTGCTTTTCCACGAGGCGTGTGCAGGTGCGGGCATTGTTTCCACGAAACGGGCAAAGATGCGGGAGTTGGTCTTCGGTTGGTGGGAATTCCAGGGGAATTACCAAGAATTCCAGGGAATTCCCAGAAAATTATGACGCAACACCGCGCGGGCAGCAAGGGGGCGCGGAAAGAATCGCTACATGACCGATTAAAAAAACCGTGTCCGCACCTCTCTGCAGCCGCACCCGTGTCGTGGAAACAGCTAAAGGGAAATATGTAGTTGATCGATTTTTTCCGCCCATGCCTGCCTCCACCTCTGCGCCCGCACACGCCGTGTGGAAAAGCAGCCTTAGTCACCACATCTGATTTCCTTTCAGAAAAGCAGCAAACCAGCAGCACGGCGTGATGATGGCAGCGGTTACACTGGACCATTCAGCGATCCCGTCTATAAACAAATATCCCTGAATAACGGACAAGTGAATAAAATGACAAAGCAAGAAATCAAAGAGAAGCTAGCGAGTCTTAAACTGGATACGAGGTAAAAAAGGACCGGCACATCTGATTAACTGGGAAACGCCCTTCAAAAGAAGCATAAATGCTACTTCAGACTCTAGGCCTGTTTCCACTAACAGCCGTGTCTGCCACGGTTCGCAGCGAGCGGAGCGATTTTCACAGGCATTGGGAAGCATTTTAAACCATGCATTTACGCCTAGTGTTGAACCGTCGAAGGATTATCCAAAACCCTGTGAAAACCGCCGCTTGCCGCAAACCATGGCGGAATCCACTGTAGAGGAAGTGGGGCTTGAGAGAGCGAATACGGAAGCTGTGGGCTTCCGAATTTAGACGTGAAAAAAATTATATGAGTTCTATAGTCCGGCGCAGCCTTCGCGCGACCCAGTGGAATGCGGAAGTAGGCTTACCACAAACCACAGGCTAACCACAAATCTTATTCAACACACGACTCTTGAATAAACTTGAATAGAGTGTAACAGTGCCCAGTCATGTGCAGGCGATCGTCGTTGGTAACGCAGGGGTAGATGGCGTAATCAGGTAGCCGCAAGCTGTTGTCAGATTTCGTATTTCCGCATTCCATTTGGTCGTGCGAAAGCCACGCCGGACTTTACTGAGAAACTGAGAATTCCTAACAAATGCCACCACACAAATACAAAAGCTGTTGTGAAATGAGAGGGAAGTAGTGCTGCTACCATGTGCTAACCTGAGAACATAGATGAGAGTTTTCCGGGAATTCCCGGATTTCCGGGAGCGGGTGCTACCAAATAAATATGGCTTTTTCGATTTGGCTTTGTTCCGGCACCTGTGCTGTTCCTGGTCCCGGTTTTACATCCAACCATCAACAATCCTAGATTGGTTCCGTGATCTACCACTAGGATTTGATGACAGTGTTGGCGCCAAGATGGCGGCGGGCCGTCCGCGTCGGAAGGCAGTTGAACGGCAGGATTGGGACATGACTTCTGGGGTCATGACTAATTTCCGGGAATATTTTGAAATGGCACTCTCATCTATGTGAGAAACCTTCCAAAATACAGCGCAAAAAACGACACACAAAATGACATGTATAAGTATAGTCGTCTCCGAATTTCGCCAATTTTTGACCCCGACCTCTCCAGTTTCAACCCCCGCTTGGGGTCGAAAATTTGCAAAATTCGGAGACGACTTTACTTTCTTGAGAAACCTTCCGATGTCCATTTCTCATTTCCCAATTCGATTTCAAGTTTTTGGCATCCAATTTCGGAAGCCCTGACAGCTCCCATTCAGTTTACATTAGAGAGGGAATTGGGAAATGGAAAATGGGAATAAACGTTTCCTTATCGTTTTCTCTCTTGTTCCAGAGGTGTAAAGGAGGTGCTGAGAAAGAGACTGAAGAACCACTACAAACGCGTCAATCTTGTCAAAGCTCGTCTTCGTTCGGCTAACCGACATAGCGATGCGTGTTACGACTATCTGGCGGTGATCGATTTTGAGGCAACCTGCGACGAGAATAACACACATTATAATCATGAAATCATCGAATTTCCCATTGTAATTATTGATGCAAAAAATGTTAAAATGGTAGGTACCGATCAGAAGGTGATGTTTAATGCTTGCTGGGTTATCATTCGGTCTTGAAATTTTGCATGCTGACTTATCATTGGTGCTGTGATCTACTAGGCTCTGACCGCAGTCAAGTTAAAGGAGCTGGACGTCCAAGTTGTAAACACTCACTCACTGGTTCTCTATCCACGCGATGCCTGCGGTGCTGCCACCTATTGTCGGTGATATGTACTGACGTGAATATCGTGAGTGAGTTGCATTGGACCGGGCATCAGTCTAACGATCACGGGGCGCTACTGGTGCTGCCACCTTCACGAACGAATAAAACTAGTTTGCTGGCCACTGTTTGTAAACAAACCAGTTTGTTTACAACTTGGACGTCGAGCTCCTTTAAAACTCATCTGCTACCAGGTTTGAGCAGACGGTATCTTCTGCTGAAGTTTTCTAAAATCCTTGGAAATAAATTGGAAAAAATTTGAAGAAACATTCTTCAGATGGTTGATAGGAACAACCTTTCTTCAAATATTTTTCAATCAGTACCATAGGATGTGAGAAAACTTTGACAGAAGATACCGTCTGCTGGACTCTGGGGGCAGATGAGTTAAGCTGATGTCAGGTCAACCTTCTAAACGTGAAGAATGGATGCGTCTGCGATAAAACTGCAGGTTTACGGGTCAAATTATAAAGGAGCGAGTTTTATACGTGTTGCATTGTTTTTGGGGCGTCAACTAAGAAAATTCAGCTGCGTCAGTTTGACTTGGAGGTCTTCTTGGTCATGCGTCAGTGACGGATTCGTCGGTATTTGACCCAGGAGCTCGGGTTACCGAAAACCCTGAGCTGGTGTGACATGACTGCAGTTACGTCTCACTTGCGACAATTCGCATCAGTCGCCGATCAAAATGATTGTAAATCGCAAAAGTTTAGGGGAGATTCCATCGTATTATTTCCTCCTCTTTCTTCAGATTGCAGAGAAACAGGAATTCTGTCGACCCGTCATTAATCGACGCTTGACGCCATTCTGTACGAAACTCACCGGGATCACCCAGGCGACGGTAGACAAGGCAGATCCATTTCCAGTTGTGTTAGAACGAATAGAGACATGGATGGCAGAACATAATCTCACCGCCAAAAGTTCTTATGCTGTTGTTACGGATGGGTAGGTAACTTATTGCATGTCGATCAGTCGCGGTAAGAGAGACCTCTATTGACAATGTTGTTAAACTACCGCTTATCAACCTCGCCCCATGTAGAGTAACTCTCGTTCCTAGGGTATCCACGTATGCATTGTAATGTAATCATACATTCTCCAACAGTGGGGCGAAAGGGAGAACTATGGTTTTGGAGAATGAGGCAATCACCGCCGGCTGTCGACAAAAAGTGGCAATATTGTGGACCTTTAATGTTAAGAACTCAGCCGTTAGAACTTTTCTCCATTTCTACTTGCAGACCATGGGACATGGGCCGATTCTTACACGCCCAGTGCTTACACAATAAAATACCTTTCCCACGCTGGGCTATGAAATGGGTCAACATACGCAAAGCCTACCGCAATTTTTACAGTTTCCGTAAAGCGACGCTTAAATCGATGCTCGAGAATCTTGGGATGATGTTCGAAGGTCAACAGCACAGTGGGATCGACGATACAAGGAACATTGCCCGCGTGGTGCTACGGATGCTGGACGACGGTTGCGACCTCCGCGTCAACGAGAAACTACACGCCCACAAGTTATCCGCGAGTCAGAAAGTGCTTCTAGACGTTGTACCAATCGCGCGGGACGACGATACGGACATCGACAGCGACGAACAAACGGACCAATTAGCAGCGACGGAATTTGAACGTCGTGCGGTTGAAGATCGGAAAAATGCCGTCGAACGTTACAACGATGTTTTGAAAGATACTGAGGGGGATGTTAATGATTTGTTGTACTATCTGAAAATTCAGGACACTTGAAAGGTACTGGTGCAGTAAAGTATGATTCACCCTGACTTCAATATGGGCCAAGTGCCAAGCCTGTGGAACAGACACCATAAAGTGAACACAGTGATTAAACCACAAGTCATAATATTTACCAGTTGACTGAGCATGAGGCCAAAAAAAAAATATTGTCTGTTTCTTGTCCAGCAACTCAGCGAAAATTGATGCGGGCATGCGAATTTTTTTTTTATTTTCAAATAATTTTTTTTCCCGTTTTCTTCACGGATGGGGGAAATACCACCAGCAAACTATCTCTCTACATGTTTAAAGCACAGATTTCATGAAAAATAAAGATGATTTCAAGTGATGAAGCATTTCTTCGCATTGTATAGCAGGCGCTGCGTAAGCAAAGTAGGAAAATTTGAAATTGGTGGAAAAAAGTTTTCGATGCGGAGGGTCTGGGAATGACGCGGGCGCGGACAAGAAACAAATACTTTATTTTTTTGGGCCTGACCTTGGAGTGTTTGCTATAGGCTGTTCAAGTGACCCTAACATCATTAGGTAACTGCGACATGGAGTATTTACCACTGACTTGTGCACATTTCCAAGCTTGGCATTTTGCCCATGTTGAAGTTAGGGTGAATTTTACTTTAACCCTTTTGCACTCAAGCTTATTAAGTTTTTATCCATGTGTTCCTCAAGAGAGTTTAAAAAATGAGCAATTTCAACAAGAAAAAACATAGTAAACGGTCGACGCCATTTCAAGAGCTGAAGTTCGGCTCAGAACATCAGCTCAGGTAGAAGATATTTTGGTTGAGCATTTTTACGCCAGATGTCAGCACCAGTCCACGGGCGTTTGGAGGAAATCTGAAGCGGGCGTTCACGGGCATTTGGAGTGCTAAAGGGTTAAAGTGAGTGAGAACACTTTTGGTACTGATAAATGCTGTCCCTATTTGAGAGGTGTCCTATTACAGAGTTCAAAGTGAAGAGATTGAAAAATATTTGAAGAAAGTTTGTTTCTATCAACCATCTGAAGTATGTTTCTTCAAATTCTTTCCAATTTAATTTCCAAGGCTTTTAGAAAACTTCAACAAAAGATACAGGGACTTTCAGCAAGGCTCCGTGTCGTTGATCCGTATCACGTATGAAGTATCGAGTTAATGCATTTTCTATTAAAGTCACACGTCATACGTGATACGGATCGACGATACGGAGCCTTGCTGAAAGTCCCTATTGTCTACTCAAACATGGGGGAGGGGGGCCAGATGCGTTTGGGACTGAACTTTGGTGTCCTTAGTAGTGTTGGCCACAAATGTAGGGTCCACATTATAAGAATCTGGATTTTACTGGATGTTGTGTTATTTTAAACTCGTAGAACGATTTGGCCAGTGTTGTCGTTCATGGGGTCCTGGCGTACCAAAAGGAGGCGCTGACTGTCAACCAGATTAAACAAAAGAGCACATGCATTGTGATGATGAAAACAATGGTTTAAAGCAAATTGATATCGAAAAAATTTGATTTAGAAATAGAATTTGAAAGGGGATGAATTTTCGGGAAAAAATGTAAACAAACTTCTCCAGAATGTCAACAAAGAAATGTTTGTGCATTCTGATTGGCTGAAATTTTGTGTTTACAAACACCAGCCAAATGTAAATAAAATCCACTATCAATTCGCTTTTACATCATCAGACATGTGTCAGTCTGACGTTACTTTAAAGATAATATATCACGACTTCATTGTTTACATTCAATGTTTGTAAACATGAATGTTTACATTATGTTATTTTGGACTTTTGGGACATGCCAACCCACCAAAATGAATACTTTTGGAATTAACAGAATTTCTAGAGGAGCATGCCACCAACAATTTGCTCATAAGACAAAGAAAGCCTGGACATAAACGAACAAAATGTAAATAAACAATGAATTTCGTGGCCCGCGAAAATATCCGTGATATATTATCTTTAAATGCGTCATTCACAATCATGGCGTCGCCCTTTGGTCTGTTGTTTATGCAAAATTGTGACCCCCGATGTAGCAAAAGTAGGCGCTTGTCGCAGGTGATCATCATTGGTCATCAGTTTACTCAACTATTATCACTGCTGTCCACTACTATTGTCAACCTGCAAAGACGCACATTTCAGCTATTGTGTTGTAACACTGTTAACCCTTTCCTCGGTTGCGCCATGCGCCTACTTTTGCTAGATTGGAGCAGTCAGCCGTGCATATTGCCAAAAGATGGCAGCACAGTTCTAGCGGACCAATACAAAAGAAACTTCTCTTGATTGGTGCTCAATCAGGAATGAATGGGTCCGCTATATGCATTGGATTGGGCCGTAGTGAGACCTATTGGTCAACTCACTGACAGTTCCTATAGAGGCTATGCACTGACGTCATCAAATGACGTCATCAATGGGTATGACGCCACGCTGGATGGAACTGCGCAGGCAAAAACTGTCACATGCGCTGCGTCGTTCCATCCAACATGGCGTCACGCGGGCTGATGACGTCACGTGCATAGCCTCTATAGACAAATCCCAAATTCACGTAAACGAGAAAGATCTGCGCACTTCCGCCGAAATCGTAAACACAACCTCGGTCCGAAACTGAATGACGTGTGACGCAGACAACCCCACGACAGTGACTTCGACGTACGGTAGACGACGTTACGTCCGAGTCGACCATTGCTGAATCATGGATTGCGTCATGTCAGCTGGTTCCAGGTCGAGGTTTACGATTTCGGCGGAAGTGCGCAGATCTGGGAATTTTGGATTTGTCTATAGGTCAGGAGGGTTAAGGTCCAGTTGTAAAATTGCCTGGCAGAAATCCTATATCCAAAGGCAGCACTCCAAAATATCTACATGTGCTTTCATGCATTATTACGCCAGATAAGTGAAATAGTAGTTATTTAATCTCTTTGATACGGCAGAGGATGTGAAATGTGAAAATGTTTCTTTGCGAGTCATCGATGGGAGACTTTACATGTACCGTTAGGGGCTGCCTGTTAGCGGGGTCCTAAAATCCCTCCGCAGTTGTGGGTCGCGCCCCCTTCGGTTTACCTGCTCTCCACAACTGCTTCACTTCGTAGAATTTGCTGCGTTTGGTCAACAGATGGCGTCGGGGCCTGGCGCAAGTTTTATAGCCTATCAGCACGCTGCTTTCAGAACTCTTTGGCCCGTTGACAACGGATGTTCCTGTGCTACCATGGCTACTCAATCACATGATCCGCTCAGCCAATGAAAAAGTGTCTCAGGCCAGCTTGGTTACGGGTTGCTCGGTGCTCTCATTGGTTGACTCTCTCAGCGCCATCTGTTGACCAAACGCGGCGACTTCTACGAAGTAAAGCAGTTGTGGAGAGCGGTTAAACCGAAGGGGGCGCGGTACACAGCTGCATAGGGAGTTTAGCAGGGTCCTAGAACGTCACAGAATTTGACATCACATATAAGAGGCTATGGACGTGACGTCATCAGCCCTGCATGCTGCGATGTGACGCCATATTGGATGGAACGTTCTGACGCAGCGCATCTGACGGTCTGCTCCGTCCATTTTCCATCCAACACGTGGCGGCATACCCATTGATGACATCATTTGATGACGTCATTTGATGACGTCAGTGCATAGCCTCTATAGTTAAGTTATGGATGACGTCATGGCATCCATTTCTTCTATGCGATGTCAAATTTCATGACGTTCTAGGACGCTAACTGGTGGTGCCCTCTGACGTTAGTAAAGTCTCCCATTGCAGTACATGTAGCAGTACGGGTCGTTTTTATTTCAATGACTTTGAATTTTGAAACATCTTTGATTTGTATTCAAAATGAAATGCAAGTAAAATATTCATTTGTATATTGTACCCTGGTGATTTGGACTTTATTGTCTTGTTTCGAACCTTACCAATACTGAGGCAATCTTATCGCCACCGATCTTCTCACCAGCCTCCGCAGGCTACGGTAGCCGATATCAGCTTTGGTATTGTTTGGTATTGTTTGGGCGAGCATGGTGAGACGAGTCCACCAAGTCCACCAAGTTATCATCATCCACCGATGTTCTCGCCAGCCACCGCAGGCTACGGTAGCCGATATCAGCTTTGGTATTGTTTGATATTGGGCGAGCATGGTGTGACGATTCCACCAAGTTATCATTATTTTCCGACTGCCGAAAGTCTCTTTCAACCTAACCAAACATCCAATGAATCAACAAGTCCATTTGTCAACATTTCACTGCCAGTTCCCCCCCCCCCCCCCCCCCCCCCC
>NMRB01001972.1:40725-52223 GCA_002633025.1 Notospermus geniculatus | reverse complement strand
GGGGGGGGGGGGGGGTGCACCCGGCACACCCCCATTTCGGCAAACAAATCTGTAAAATTGACCGTAAATTTCTGAAATCTGGAGCAAATCATTGAAATTCACCACAGATTTCAATGTTTCTAGCACAGTGGCTCCCTCTTTTCCGAAATTGTGGATCCTCCCCTGTAGGAGCAGATGAGTAGAAATCCCAAGTAGATGGAGGATTGAAATAAAGGTTATTTCAATCCTCAAACCCTCTTCAATAAAAAATATGAATTTTTGAAATTGACAACAAGGATCCTCAGAAATCATCATTTTTCAGCATCTTGAGGGTTTTTGAGTGCAGAATACACAGAATTTGTTGTCTGCCTAACTCACACATTCGGTTCATCACGATATTGATAAAACTCGGGATTATGACTGAAAACAAACCAAAATGAATAACTCCTAACTGAAAATTTGAAGAAACTAAAGTATTCTATTAAAATAGTACAAATCTGAAAAATTAATTAGTGCATAACTGAACCTCGTCAACGAAGTTAGTTGAAGAAATAAGAAACATTTTGAAACTATCCCAATGTCAGTGTTTCAGTCAGACTCGGATTGTATCAGATTTGCACACAAGCAAAGTTTCACGTGCGCATTGGATGTGTCAAAGCCAGACTTGCTGCCGAACTTGAGTTGAGTGTTCCCCTGTCCTCGAGGCGCTCCGCTAATACGATTATTAGCGGGTTTTTCGGCTTGAGGACAGGGAACCAGTCTAGAACTAGAGGTATTTTTTCCCATTTTTCTCTCGACTTCAAATGCTGACTGAAACACGATGGCTATTCGACTGACCTCAGATTCTCAAGACTTTTTTGACCTTGGAAATAAGCAAGCTGGGCAGAGTTATCCTGCCCGGAGGTCTCCCTGTCCGGAGTTGCAGGGTTACTGGAACTTGGACTACAAAAACACAGCGCACAACACTTATTTCTTAAGCTGAGCTTAAAAAAACGCTAACTGTTGGATAAGACAGTAATGCAGAGAAATTGTTGTTAGGATTCAAAGTATCCCTGTCACCAGCTTTCACGAATCCATACTCTGAGCAGGTTGCTGAAGCAGGCAGCACACCAGGCGATATTGCATTTGCAAGCGATCTGGGGCTGTATTCATAAAACCTTGCTAGCTTAGTAATTTGGTTGCTAGTGGTGCACAATGGTCTGTACAAACTGGGCACTTTAGCAAGCAACTAAGCCCAGCAAAATTTTATGAACATGGGTCCTGATCCCAACGAGCAAAATCGATTGTTGACGCCAGGTGTGCGCCGGACAGCGATGTATGGAATCCTCTCACCAGCGATAATCACCCATTAGGCCCAAAAAAATAAAGTACAGTGAAACCCCTCTAAATGGACCACGCGTGGGACCGGGTCAAACTGGTCCACATAGAGGGGTGGTCCACATAAAGGGGGTTGGCATTTTCCAAATATTGGAGTCCTACGGTGACACTACCACTTTCACCACAGATGGATCCCATGTTGATGTTTAATTACCCCTTCGATATGAGTGAGTCATTCAATGTTGATTTATAATAGCTTGACTGAGTTTTTGTCTAGCTTACACCAAAGGTGTTATTGTTTGTTTATTCCTGGGACCAACAAAAAGCCTATGGTGTGAAATCTAGCTTTTCCATGTGTTTGGTGTAACCATGGACCGCGCGAATACCTAGAATTTGCATCTTCTGGTCCACATAGAGGGGTCACCATGCACTTTGGGACCCACCCTACTTTTGGTGGTCCAGGTCGAGGTAGAGGGGTGGTCCACTTAGCTAAAGGAAAATGTGAAGGATTTATTTGGGACCGACAAAAATCGATCCACATAGAGGGGTGGTCCACATAGAGGGATGGTCCACATGAGGGGTTTCACTGTATCTGTTTCTTGTCCGCGCCCGCGTCATTCCCAGACCCTCCGCATCGAAAATTTTTTTTTTCACCAATTCCAACTTTTCCCACTTTGCTTACGCAGCGCCTTCTATACAATGCACAGAAATGCTTCATCACTTGAAATCATCTTTATTTTTCATGGTATTTCCCCGATCCATGAAGAAAACGAAGAAAAAAAATTATTTGAAAATAAAAAAAAAAATCGCATGCCCGCATCAATTTTCGCTGACTTGCTGGACAAGAAACAGACAATTTTTTCTTTTTGGCCTTAGCAAACAAGACCAAAACTGATATCACCTACAGGGCCATAGGAACAGGGAGCAGGGGGCAACTGCCCCCCCCCCCCCCCCCCACTAAATANNNNTTGTCAAAAATAAAACTTTGGCAAACCTAACACCGTGTACATGTAAAGAGATTGAGAGAATTTTGCCATAGTCTATTTTCCTTACCCAAGAGCTCGAGGCGGTTGTGACTTTGCAGTTGGACTGGCGTACAGATGTTGTCCATGTCCTGCAAGAAAATTATGTATAATGTGTCTTTACCAACACCAGCAGAAGTTAACTATTGAGATTTTTCCATCAGGGCCGAAGCCATAGCATTATTGGCCCTGGTAATACGGAAGAGGCCATTTCAAGCTACTCATGTTCCTCACTTGGATGGGGTCTTTTACTTGCCCTTGCAAAGGCACAAGGCCAAAGGTACCACGGCTTACTGTCCCATGGGACGGACGTGAAGTGCCAGGGATGATTAATCCCATATGGCCCGGGATTCGAACCCAAGACCTGCTGCTTGCTAAGCGGATGTGATAACCACTACGCTATCAAAAGGCTCCTCAAATTAACTGCCCCGACGTCTGAGGGCATGAAATAATAACAGGTTTCTAAGGTGAAAGACATAGCTTCCCACCGGACTCGAATCCACGGACCCTCGCATGGACCCCCACGTCTGAGCAGACAGTATCTTCTGTTGAATTTTTTTTAAACACGTAAATAAAATGGAAAAATTTGAAGAAACATTCTTCAGATGGTTGATGGGAACAACATTTCTTCAAATATTTTCCAATCAATACTATAGGATGTGCGAAAACTTTGACAGAAGATACCGTCTGCTGTAATGTGGGGGCAGATGAGTATCATTTGTCAAGTTTTCTGATGGCTGGGCAAATGAATTGGAAAGAATTTGAAGAAACATTCTTCAGATGGTTGATAGGAACAAATTTTCTTCAAATATTTTTCAATCAATACCATAGGATGTGAGAAAACTTTGACAGAAGATGCCGTCTGCTGGACTCAGGGGACAGACGAGTTTAAGAAGTGGAAATCGGACCACGCATACCTTGTACATGTGGTGACAAATGATGCTGATTGTAACCACATTCCGTCTCTCTCCCCTGGTCAGCCTCCGGTCGATCGCTATACTGCCCTTTGGTGGCTTGTCGGTTTCGTTCTGACATGAGAACCTTATCGATTTTAGAGCGCAGAATGAGTAAGACTCGCTCGACCGTGGACGCTTTACACGTTGCAATACTGCGGATCACATCTTCAGAAAGTTCCATATTTAACTTCTTTAATACTTTTCTGAAAGGGAATGACGATATTGTGACCTATTGATAATAGAGAGGTTGCGCAGCGGCCCGACTCCGACTTCAACTACGAGAATGAATTGCAGTCCGCTATGGGCATCCTTGATAAAAACAATTTGATACATTAAAGTTTTCAATTCGTCAAACACCATAAATTGAAGGCAGAAAAATGTGGCCTTATAAATCGGAAGTGCGGATAAATAATGAATATTGAAGTCGTAATCCTAGTCTTTACGACTTGAAACACGACTATAATATTTGCGATTTATGTGCACTTCCGATTGCAAGTCAAAATTATTCTGCCACAAGTTATGGCATATTATGATTTGCAAACGTCTATCAAATTGTTTTTATCAAGGATGTCTATCACAGCAGACTGCAATTCATTCTGGTAGTTCAAGCCGGAGTCGGAATCAGAAATCTGCGCAACCAATCTAATAAAGGCAGCAGCAGACCAGGTGATATCACAAGTAATATGGTCGCCACCGAACAAATTCGGCTGTTGACGCCAGGTTTCCGCTGGACAGCGATGCGTGGAATCTTCTCGGCAGTGATGATCGCCCAATATCAAACAATACCAAAACTGATATCGCCTAGTCTGCGCTGGCTGGCGAGAATATCGGTGGCGAGTAGATCACCTGTGATATCACCTGGTGTGTGCTGCTTGTGTAAGTCATTTTTTTCAAAACAGACAGTGAATGCTATTTTTCATGATGTGCATTATTGATAAATACCACAAGAGGATTGTTTTAAGAATTCACTGCAAGCTACATACAGAATGAATATACCTCTCTATTTAATAACACTTTGTCCGCCAAAAATGGAAATTTCCGTCTTTTGGTGTTTTCTGCATAGTACTTTTTAGGTGACAGTACCATGAACAACTGTAGAAAATTTCGTGAGGATTGCTCTGGTTTTACCTTGGAGTAACATCACTTTGAAATGTCCGCTTTACACAAAATGGCTGCTAGTGCATTTTTCTAGTGCTTTTGTCTGATATTTGTGGAAAAGTGAGAAAAATGGCCTTATTTACAGACTTTTTTCATATATCGGTATACATGAAGTTTCATACTGGTAGCAGATATAATGGTATCAAAGACAAAATGAAGCCGACATCTTCCTTCTTCTATTATTGGTATTGTATTTGGAGTTATCCCCTCCCAGTAATTGAGGTGTTTTGTATTAAAGTTAGGTAAATGTTGTAAAAAGTCTGGCGGTCAAAGTGTTAAGGACACCTCTGACTTGAGACTGACAACCCGATCAGTAATTGACCAGTGTCCTTATTTAATACAGGTCTGCAGGCTGCAAATTCAGACTGAACCTCGGTGTCATCAGTAGAGAAGTGTTCTTCTAGCAGAGGTGTCTGTACAGGGAGGTTCTATCATATTTGAATAAGCTTTGCCTATGGATACAAATTATGGATTCTTAGCGAGATATGCTGAAGAGATGAATCTGATTGACCATAGTTTGGTGTATACAGAAGATTTCGACTTTTTGTCATACTGCCCGGCCAATTTCCCACGAACCAAGGCAAAAGTCTCAATGTTTGCTGACTTAACTCACCTGCCCCCAGGTTTGAAGACTAGCATGGGCGGATCTAGGATTTGGGGAAAGAGGGGGCGCCCTGTGCGACGAACATTTGAATTCGCACTAAATTCCAGAATTTCACGGTCGATTTTATAGATTTGTTGGCCAAAAGGGGAGGCGCGCACCCGGGGTGCCCCCTTCTGGATCCACGCCTGACTAGACATTATCTTTCTTTTGAAGTTTTCTAAAAAGCCTCGGAAATGAATTGGAAAAAATTTGAAGAAACATTCTTGAGATGGTTGACAGGAACGTTTCTTCAAATATTTTTCAATCAGTACCATAGGATGTGAGAAAACTTTGACAGAAGAAGATGCCGTCTGCTGGACCTCGGGCAGATGAGTTAATGTGATCTTCAATAAAGGCAAGAGTCATTACAGTACGGTAGTTATATTGAAGGTGTAGATGTACGATATGAAGCAAACCAAACAAAACAGTGAATTAATAAGAAGCCAAATTTGAATTGAGCAAAATCTGTGCAAGTTACGGTAGGTGTATTTTTGATATAGCATTATGAATGAAAGCATAGTGCCTGTCTACCAGAAGGACTGTTTCCCTGAGAACATCGGCAAGGGTTCTAATTCTTTAATCTTAGCGTTTGCTCCCTTCGTCACCGCACACACGAAGGGAACGAGCACTAAGAACCCCTGATGTTCTCAGGATGGATCTGCCAGCCGGTCACAGCTCAGGTGACAGGTTTTCAGGTTTTTTCGCCTGGTTCCAAGCAATCTGAAACGGTCACTCTGCCTTCGCACTACACTATAGATAGTCTGAAGGCGTAGCGATGTGAAGCCTTGATTGTTCAAATTATGCAACACAATTTTATATGAAAGCCACAGATTGAACTGTGCAAAAACACAGTATTAAAGCGAACATCAAATCACAGCATTATCAAACTTTCACCAAAATTGCAGTTGTAAGGTCTGACACAGAGACCTGGTTTTACCACTGGGATCTACATGTAGCTCCTCCATCATTTTATCATATCAAAAGCATCAGTGTCAGGACTTCGACCATCACCAACAGGAGAAGCTGGACCCCGGCAATACCAGACCTCTGTGACCTTACAACTGCAATTTTGGTGTATATTTTTGTATTTACAGTTACCGGGTATAGAGTACCGCGTAGATGGACAAAGAAGAGAATTTTTTAATGCATGGAAAAAGCTTTTAGAACTGGACAAGATAGAGGATTTACGATTTACACTACAGACAATACAGGGTGTCCAAAAAAATGCACCACCTCATTTCCCGGGTCTTCAGTATACCGGTTTTTCCGGTGATTGATAGGAAATTTTCCCAGGAATAGTCTTTTTTCATAACGATTGGATCAAAATTATTGCACAATATGAGGATCAAAATGGGTACGGTATTGCCAATCTTTCTTCTACCCATCATGCCAGAAGCACATGAACCCATCTTGTGCAATAATATTGGATGGTGTATGGGCCGCTTTATGCTGATTTTAGACTCAGGCAGCATTCAGAAATTAGGGTCCAATGAGAATGTGACTTTGGTTCACGAAAATCAGCATATCTCCCAAACAGGATGTCCAATCATTTATGAAATAAAAACCATTTTGTTCCTGGGAAAATTTCCTATCATATAATGGAAAAACCGGTATCCTGAAGACCCAGGAAATGTGGTTGTGCTTTTTTTTGGAACTGAAATGGTTTCTATAATTTCATTCATTTACCTGTTCAATAAATACCAGTTCTCTTCTTTTTGTTTGGTAGAATTGGCAGGAGTATAGTTATGTACTTCCACAAGTCTAGGGAAGTAATACTTGATCAGCTCCGCGGCCATAACTACAGAAAACAGGCAATGGAACAGCATAAGACTCCGAAGAGGACACTGAAACGTTTCTACATTGGTACAATTCCATGCGACCTGTCCCTCCCCGACAATCATTCCAGAAAATTATTGATTGCCATTTTTCTTCTTTGCACAATTTATTTGATTCTTTTTAAAAATATTTAACAGTTTTCACCATATGACGTCAGAAACTTTAAATACCATGGGAGACTTTCCTGCCGTTAGAGGCCGCCTGCTAGCAGTCCTAAAACGTCACAAAATTTGACGTCAAAGACCTAGCCATGGTGTTCACGTCATTATAGGTGACGTCATGGCATGCACTTCACTTTTTCTCTGTGGCGTCGAATTTCATGACGTCCTAGGACCGCTAACTTGTGGTGGCCTCTGACGACAGGAAAGTCTTCCATTCAATGGCTGCTGGCACGCTAAGCTGGTCCAGCCGGCCATGGGCACAAAAGTTTTGGTAAAACAATTAATTGTCTGAGAGGATGCATTGATTTGGAAGTGTTGTGTCATGCTTGGACAATGAATAGCCATGACGTCATGTGGGAGAACTAGTAGGCCACCATCTTTGTTGCAAAGGTCTATATTACACAAGTATCAGACCGACCGGGGATCGAACCCGGGACCTCAGAGGTGACAGGTGCCGATGTTTCCATTGCATCGCGATACTGACAGCCCAGGGTTTGATTGGAAAAACAAAGGTGAGGATGTGCAGAATTCTAATAGTAATAGCTTCCAGTTCCAGGCACAAAATACAGCAGGAACCCTCTGTTGTGCGTCTGGCTGGGAACATCATGGTTAGGACTAGGACTGGGAGTGACATGCTGCGTGGAATTGCCCATTTGACGACTGCTGTTGGAAGTGAGATTTCAGAGCTTTGAATGGTTGGTCGATCCGGCATACAGGCCGTTAGATTATTTTGGAAACCGTGGAATATTTTATTACCATTGCAAATCTGCAGATTAACTTTGGATGGAACTTTGACTTTTAGTTCCAAAAGAAAATGACTTTTTACCCAAGGGACAAGACGCCCTTACAGAATCAAGCCAATCCAAACAGAGCAACTTGAATATCCAGCTTCAAACAGCTCTATGTCAGTATGCCAGCTACATGTACCCAACACCAACTTGTGCGATTGTCTATGAACGTCAGAATAGAGGAGCTTTGAGAGCCTCGTAGTAAGTGGTTATCACGTGCACACACTTAGCACGTCCGTCGCTCGGGACAGTAAGCCGTGGTGCCTTGTACCTTGTGTCTTTACAAGGGGCAAGTAAAAGACCCCATCCAAGTGAGGAACACCAGTAGCTTGAGATGGCCTCTGCCCTCTTCCATATTTTACACGACAGGGCCAATATTAAATGCCACGGCTTCGGCCCTGACAGGAGAAATCTGATACAACACAATGTCAGAATATCTGGCCTGATTTCAATTTTTTTTCATACAATGTAATTTCATGTTCAATTGTCAGAGCGAATTGAAAAATATTTTATAGCTTTTTCTATGAATGAGCATCAGCAAGCAACTTGTGCTCCTCGACGGATCTTTCAAAATCAAAATCATCAGAGAACCTGCAATTTTTATTTATTTTAGGTAAGGCAAGCTGGTGGAGGGCACAAGTTTGGTGAGTAAATAAATGCAACATTTTGAGCAGCATCCTGAAAACACAACAAAATGTTGAAAACATAAAACCATGCGCTATTAATATCTGCAATTATACACGGGGTGGTTTTACCTGTTTAACATTCTCCAGTTTGTCACTTTCCCATCAGTACAATTGGCAGCGGGGTAATTATGGAGTTCAACCAGTTTTGGGAAAAAGTGTTTCACACACTCGGCTAGAAGAACTAAAGAATGAAATTTGTTCTATGAGATCAGGGGCGGATCCACGATTTCGGAAAGAGGGGGCACACTGTGCTAGAAACATTGAAATCTGCGGTGAATTTCAACGATTTGCTCTTAATTTCATAATTTCATGGTCAATTTTACAGATTTTTGTTGGCCGAAAGGGGTGCGCGGGCCAGGTGCGCCCCCCCCCCTCCCCCCCGGATCCACGCCTGGAGATGCGGAACGAAATTCGACATTTTCACTGTCAGATTCTTTGTCATCATTGTTTACATTTGTAAGCCACTGTAGGCAGTGTACCCCAAATTTTCCAATAGGCAATTGGGGGGGGGGCTGTCAGAAAGGTTGTTTTGGGGGCTAAACCCTCTTTGATTCGAGGCCTAACTCTTCAAGTCCATACATGTATATGTTTGGGTGAGAGTTGAGAGTTGTCTTCAGTTCCACTTTACCAAACTAAGTTAAGTATGATTCACCCTAACTTCAACATGGGCAAAGTGCCAGGCCTATGCAACAGACACCACAAGTGAACACAAACCACAGTATTTACCAGTTGACTCAGCACAACCTTGGATTTGCTATAGGCTCATGGAAAGTAAACCAAGTTACCCAAACATCATTAGATAACTTATGACATGGATTATTTACCACTCACCTGTGCACATTTCCAAACTGGGCACTTTGCCCATATTGAAGTTGGGGTGAATCTTACTTTACTATAGGCCTAGATCAAAATTTACATTTGATATGAAAATATTTTGTTCAAACATAAGAATTCCTTTATAGAATAATATACCGCACATTTACCGGTATACGTCGTCATAGGGGGCCTACATGATCCATTTCTATTGTCATTTTTGTGTATTCCACCCAAACAAACTCCTTGAAGTCAATACACTTATTGTAAGGCCATTCTTTTTTTATTTGTTGTTTAGCAGATTTTTTTCCAGTAAACTCAAGACAGGAGACAGGAAAAAAAATAAAAATAAAAGTCCAATCTTTCTGATGGATTTATATTTTTCGTTTTAGCTAGCCTTTATCCAGTGAAACCAAGACAGGCGGAAATTAAAAAACCAAATATCATGATTGCTGTCGATGTTGCTGATCTGCCCGGCCGACGAATGCGGCAAATGTTCGAAAATATCCCCCACAACAGCACTGGACGGGACCTCACCAAATGTTTTTAATAGAGTGCTCACACCTCGCTGAAGAATGATTTTGAAAAAAAAACATTGAAAGGTTGAAAAACGGGACAGGTGGAAATAAAAAAGATGTTTTTTTCCAATTTTATTTTTTTTCCAAATTGCCAAAATCTAACTACGGCGGGTCCGCTAAACAACAAATAAAAAAAGAATGGCCTAAACACAGTTGAATTAAAAACCTGAATACCACGGACACTGATGAGATAAGTTAGACATGCTGAATTGGACTCCAATGCAATATGAATTAGGCCCTATGATTGATCCTATATTGCATTGCATTATTAATCCAAGCCACAGTTTTGTAGGCCTAAAGCTTGATTGAACCTTGGGATCATGACTGTCATAAAAACGTCTTGGGAATCTACAACTGCTCAATGGAATACTCGCTTTGGAAATCTAGGCCTAGGCCCTAAACGTTTGACTTGAAGTTCACAAAACCCACGTGGGACGACGTTGATACAATGACGTCGTCAATGTACATCAATCAGTCAGTAGGTCTACAGGTCCAGGAGAAAGCACGGACGGGTGCTGGCCTCGCCAACACGTGACGTTGCACCTTGACTGCGTTTGGCCTGGAGACATGGGAGACGTTGTTCCCAATCATTAAGTACAACGATCTATAGCTTAGCGTAGGGCCTAGGCCTATCACCCACCATCTAATCATGTCGTCATGAATGTTGCCACACCAAGGCCAACACCAAAAATCCTGTGGAGTGTGGTGATACCCGCACCACACACACGCCAATGAATTCCACAGTGACAGTGTTCCACATGTTCCATTCACTAGGAGGAGGCCTACGGTAGTCCTATAGGCCTAGGCCTACCATGTAGGCCTATAGAGGCTACCCGGATGCACTGACGTCATCAAATGACGTCATCAATGGGTATGACGCCACGCTGGATGGAACTGCGCAGGTAAAAACCGTCAAAAGCGCTGCGCAGTTCCATCCAACATGGCGTCACGCTGGCTGATGACGTCACGTGCATAGGCTACCGGTAGCATGTATAGGCTATAGCCTAGGCCTAGATCATGTAGGCTAGGCCTAGGCCTATGCTATAGACAGGTTGCGAAAATAGCGTCCGCCATTTTTTTGTGGAATTGGCCGAATTTTCGAACTTTTTCAAATATAGTTCGAATGTATTTTATTAGCTGCTTGCTTGCTAAAATATCTTTATGTAATTCTATAGATCGTTGCAGTTGATTGGGAACAACGTCATCATGCTGAACCCAGTCAAGGCGCAGTGTCACGTCAGTGTTGGCGAGGCCAGCGCCCATGCTTTCTCCTCTACGTCGACGACGTCATTGACGTCCCACGTGGGTTTTGTAAACTTTTTCAAGTCAAACTTTGAGGTTTCCAAAGCGAGTGTTCCATTGAGCAGTTATAGATTCCCAAGTTTTTATGGTTTCCGATCTCAAGATCGGAAACCATATTGTGTTTGGTCATGGTGTCTGTCTGTGTGTGTGTGTGTGTGTCTGTGTGTGTGTGTGTGTGTCTGTCTGTTCAGTCTGTCACACCTGTAACTTTGTTCCTGCAAGAGCTACAGACCTGGAAATGTGACCTACCCCCAGGTTT
>NMRB01001972.1:3007-27798 GCA_002633025.1 Notospermus geniculatus | reverse complement strand
CACCTGGCTTAAGTACGAAATCCTCCATGGCCAGCGGGTTAAGCCGTGCCATACAGTAGTTGCAAGGGGTTCAATGTACCATCTCCCCCGCCGGAATGAGACGACTTGTCCCCAAGTCACTTAGCACCACTCTGCGTCTCAGTGCCGAACTACACTTTCCAGTTTCGACTGGGAAGGTCTGCCAGATGTATTATACGCGCCTGTCACCCATCCATGTACTGTTCGCGCTCTACGTTGCTTAACTTCAAGCTGCGAGGCCAACGCACCAACTAACTAGGCCATAAAGGAAATCCTCCATGGCCGGCGGGTTAAGCCGTGCCATATAGTAGCTGCAAGGGGTTCAATGCAGTTGGCATATTTTATCATTACCATATACGCAAATATTTTCGCGAATAAAAATTACCGCGAAAATCGCGAACTGTACTTACGGACCCCAACCGCTAAATATTTTAGCCGGGAAAATATTTGCGTATATGGTATCTTTTATTCCTTTCAGGAGGCCAATTTAACATTCGACTACTGTGTGACCCAAGAGCACGATTCAGCTGTCGGCGGAACCTGGGATGATGAAGACGAAGAGATGGATTCATATAGGACTGTTATGGTTTTTCCAGCCGATAGGCTTGATAACATCATCACAAGACTAACAGAAGTCTATTCTTAGGGCTGATATTACTCTGACTTCAAGCTTTATCTGTTACAGATCAGGCGCGGATCCAGGGGGCGCACCCGGCGCGCACCCCCCTTGCAGCCAACGAGTCTGTAAAATTGACCGTGAAATTCTGAAATTTGGAGCAAATCATTGAAATTCACCGCAGATTTCAATGTTTCTAGCAGAGTGCGCCCCCTATTTTCCAAAATCGTGGGTTTTTGGGGTGCAACCCCTCTTGGCTCGGGCCTGCAGCATTGTGACAAGTAGATGTAATGTCAGTCATTTTGTGGTCTGTCAGAAAATGAGTTCTGTGTATTCGTAAAATTAATAAAACAATGTTATCATACATCTGCCTTTTTGATTACCCTGTTAAACTTGTCTGTTTGACTGGAAAGTGTCCAGGGCCGACCGCACAGAAGGTCCGATAGTGCTACCAACACCTATTGGCAGTTACATGTATATTATAACGCATTTTCCCATAACCGCCGATAGGCACCAAAAGTACTATTGGACTTTCTGCGTGGTCGACCCTGAGATTTTGTCTTGCCTCGCTAGATTTCAAAATTTTCTGGGGAGGCCACCAGACCTCCTGTCAGCACGGGCACCTTCGGCGCTCACCTGCAACGACTGCCTTCGGCGGCCCAGACCCCCTTTGCCAAAAATCCTGCATCCGCGCCTTCACCCAGAAGTACACTCCATGACTCGGCGGACTTATTGCCCAGACCATAAACCATTCAATGGCAGATCTATTCCTAACCCTAACTCCCATGCCCACCCAAGCCTCGCGCCCTCCTTAGTCTACGCTTAAAACCCTTTTGTAGGCCTATTTCTAGGTGATTGGGTAGACCTATTAATACCAATAGGGTCTAAGCTTTTGCTGCCTTCTTGCCCAGCAAGGTCTTCTAGCTCAGAGGCCAACAGGCGCGGATCCAGAGGCGGCGTGCCAGGCACTTGCCTTCTCGTTTGGCAAACAAATTTGTAATCTATCTAATGGAATTTGGCACACAGTTTCAATGTTCCTAGCACAGGGCGCCCCCTCTTTTCCCACAGGGCGGTAGGAACAAGGGGGCTGCTGCCCACGGCCCAATAGGCCTAGCCTACTTGGCTTGTCATAGAAGTTGGCACTGGCTCAGCATTTGACTGCCTTTAGTCCCAAAAAAACAATGAATTAGTCCAATATAGGCCTAACCAATGAACCACACTTCACAAGGCCAGAGTGTCCAAATTGCTCTCAAATGCTGGGAAATGGCGTAAAAACACCCTTAGGCCTATTTGCTAAAAATTTCCCGCAGGGAGGCCCCGCCCCCCCCCCGCCGATATTTCTGCTCGCGCGCGCTCGTTGCTAGGGACTACGGCTACGGCCCGCTATTTTATCAAATCTTTGCGCCTCCAACCTCCGGGCCGTTTCTACGGCCCTGTCCCAAATCCTGATCCGCCCCTGGCCAACGCGCCAACCGGAATTTTATTCCTCCACGAGTTGGGCCATTTAATTTGAACGCGAAAAACACATGACACGTGTTGGCTCACATGAAACCGCATCTTCCCGCCAAAAATCAACCTCGGTCGTCTGCGAGGTTGGTCGATCGTGGATTTACGCGGTTATCTTTGGGTTCGGCGAATTCAAGTGCAGTGATAACAGCGGTTGATCCTCCTTGCATCAGTCGGTGATGAAGTTGCAGTCTGGGAAAACGATCATTTTTTTGAACGGCAAAGGGGATTTCCGAAAAACGTCACATTCGGGGAAAGGCCCGAAGTAGCTTCTGGTAAGTGCAGTGAAATTGTTTCGGCCGCATTGTCAGTTGTCCCTGCGAAGATCTGTCATGTCTGTAGGCTATAACTGGAGTGCTTCCGGGAATCGTCTGATTTGGTAGTGATTTCCCCCTTGATTTTCCCCTTTCTGATTTCCCCCTTTCTATAATGAACTATTATTACATAATACCAGTAGGCCTAATCCGGTTGTTCAAAACAGCATGGCATTAGGCCTAATGCTATTTTGGCGTTTATGTAGGCTCCATCAGTTTAGTCACGTTAGAGATAACGCCAAAATACCACAAACGATGTTTTCTGATTCCGCGAATCCTGTTTCTGTAACTAGGTCACCACCATCGATCGCAGATATCCACATACTTCAGTCATACATGACATAAGAGTTCTGTTTACTCTGCAGAACAAATAGCACCAATTTCTTGGACATACGCGCAATAGGTCTCTGTCTGTCTGTGATAGGCCTACTCACAAGAGGCCAGTCTACCTCCTCTGTAGGTATTTCCTCTTTGGGTTGTTCTCAATCATGATAGGCCTATTCCTCAGTTCTGTAGGCCTAACACTCAACCATCATCATCATCATCATCATCGTGCACCAAGATGAGCCTACATAAACAACAGGCTGCAGTCCACCTGTGTGGGGTCTTTTACTTGACATGGCATAGAGGTACTACAAGGGACCACAGCTTTTAGTCCCCCATCTGACAGACCCTCACGAGGGTTGTTGGCCTCCTTTCAGTTTCATAATTTGCATGCCTTTCGACTTGGGCCAAGTGAATAGGCCTATAATATGTCGTTATCTCCCAGCTTTCCGAAAATGTGGGGAGGAAGACCTATATTGTTTTGCCATTGGCCATCAGTCTGTCAGTTTGTCCGTCCATCCATCCAAAAGTGACAAACTGGTAGCTCCTGCTTGACCATTCAACAGGGGAGTTTGAAACTTTTTATGTTGGCCCCTTAGTTAGGCCCACTGAGTCATCCACTTGCTGCCCTTGGAATTTTGATCCAACTCTGCCTCTTTCCACCAGGGGCGATAGGGCCTATGTGAAAAATTTGGTGTGGATAGATACTTTCTATGGTGTGTGCCAAATTGTGGCCCAGTCATGCCAGTTGGGCTTCAGATATGGCTGCCAGTCAGCCATTTTGAAATATCGATTTTTGTTGGCACAGCAGTATCTCATGAAAGTAGCAAGGTTGCCCCCCCTCACAGATTACTCTAACCTGTTGTGAATTTGTATCTGTTTAATTATCCTCTACATGTAATGTGTTTATGCCAAAATTTGACCATGATCAGATACCCATGACATGTAACATTTCATATATTGTGAGCCGGTCTAGGAAAACCCGTCGGATGTCGCTGAATGATCAACAAGGGTTGTCAGATTGCCTGTGCATTGATCTGCTACTGTTTACCTGTTACCGTATTTATGCGTATTTTAGCACACTGCGCTTATAATCGACGTGTGCTAAAATTCGAATATAAGCACAGTGCGCTTAAAATTTGAACAAAAAGTGATGTGGCCAATGATTCCAAAAAGAACATCCATTTTATGAGTGTCGAACGGCCATAAGTGTTCTCATATATAGTTTGCATCAAACATTCAATCGGCGAGTCCCGGCGGCGCGGGTCAGTTTGCCGATCATGAACAACGATCGCCTTGGCACATGCCGACAACCACATGACTAATCATTGTACAGAATGTGCCGACAACTGAGCCGACGAAATCCTTGGGCAGAAAATAAAAAGGCACCACAGAAGCGGTTATGTTCCCGAAAAAGTATAAGCGCATGTGCTTATAATCGGGCGAAACGAAGACAGAAAAAAGGCCTTAAAACAAGCGATTTTCGTTTATAATTTATAATTTATAATTTCGTTTATATTTTTCAGCTATTGAAATGTGCGGGTTCACCAAGGCCATTAACACTTTCCTCAATAGCGACATCCGACAGGTTTTGTGAGACTGCCTCACATTTTAGTCATTGCTCAGGTACACTTCCACCCAGATGAGCACATGGCCCCTGGACCATTTTTATTACGAAATAGGGCCTATATGTAATGACTCAAAGACAGACAGATGGACAGACATCAGACACTGTATGATCTTTTTTGTGCGTGCAAATTTGTGAATGTACTTCTCATTTCAGGCTTGACAAGATAGAGGGAATGGAACGACAATGCCTAGGGGAAGCACGTACGTAGACAACGCCCAAAACAGGAGGTTGGGGAGAGTAGGGATGCCAATGGGTAGCATGCCGGTGTCGAGAACCTCAGGCGGTAGTAGTTTCTCCTCATACAGCAGCACATATGTGGACAACTCCTATAACAGGAGCCTGGGGAGGGTAGGGATGCCTAAGGGAAGCATGCCCGTGTCGAGAACCTCGGACGGTAGTAGTTTCTCCTCATACAGCAGCACATATGTGGACAACGCCTACAACAGGAGCCTGGGGAGAGTAGGAATGCCTAAGGGAAGTATGCCAGTGTCTTCATCTTCAAGATCTTCGAGCATTTGCAGTTTTTCGTCATTTGGAAGCCACAGTGCTTACGCAGACATCTCCTACAACAGGAGTGTGGAGATGTCACTGGGTAGCCCGCCGGTGTTTGAATTTTCGAGACCCTCAAGCGATAGTGGTTACTCGCCATTCGGAAGTCACAACACATGCGTAGACAACTCCTTTAACAGGGTTCTGGGAAGTAGCACGCCAGTGTCTGAGTCTTCGAGACCCTCAAGCGATAGTGGTTACTCGCCATTCGGAAGTGGCAACACATGTGTAGACAACTCTTTTAACAGGGTTCTGGGAAGTAGCACGCCAGTGTCTGAGTCTTCAAGCGATAGTGCTTACTCGCCATTCGGAAGTCGCAGCACATACGTAGACAACTCCTTTAACAGGCTAGTGGGAAGGGTAGGGATGGGAGTGGGTAGCATGTCAGTGTCTGAGTCTTCAAGACCCTCAAGCGGGGGTGGCAGTTTCTCGTCATCCGGAAGCCAAAGCATGTACGTAGACAACTCTCAAAACAGGAGCTTGGGGAGAGTTGGTGCTCCAAAGGGAAGCATGCCTGTGTCTGCATCTTCAAGACCTTCAAGCGGGGGTGGCAGTTTCTCATCATCCGGAAGCCAAAGCACGTACGTAGACAACTCCCAAAACAGGAGCTTGGGGAGAGTCGGAGCTCCAAAGGGAAGTATGCCAGTGTCTGCATCTTCAAGACCTTCGAGTGGGGGTGGCAGTCATTCGTCATCTGGAAGCCACAGCACGTACGTAGACAACTCCCAAAACAGGAGCTTGGGGGGAGCCGGAGCTCAGAAAGGTAGCATGCCCGTCGCTGCATCAAGATCCTCAGTACCGCTAACCAGAAATGTATTACTCAAATATATTTCTGCCCAAACTCAAGTACAGACAAGAGTCTACGCTGACAACCCGTTCAACCGGAGGTTGGGTCGAGTTGGTGAGCCGCTTGGATCAATGGTCGTAAGCTGCAGCAAAGCATCAGGATCCAAAGAGAAGGTCTACGTGGACAACTCCGTGAATCGAATGCTGGGCAGGGTGGGCCTAAAGCATGGAACCATGCCAGTGTCCAAGAAAGAAGGAAACTACCGAAAGCAAACGCAGCCTACTCATTTCATGAAAAAGATGTATGATCAACTGCTGATGCCTGTTAGTGTAAGTGTTTTACTTGATCAACTTTTTGACAGACATCTTGATATGTGACCCGATCAAGCAAAAGTAGGCGCATGTCGCAACCGAGGAAAGGGTTAACAGCCTTACAACACAATAGCTGAAATGTATGTCTCTGCAGGTTGACAACAGTAGCGGACAGCAGTGATAAGAGTGAGGTTTCGCAAGTGCCCGGTTTGACCAAAACAAACGGGTTATTTTCATGCCAAAAGTAAATTGAAATAACGTTAAAAAAGAAATTTCGGTCACAACGCTCGCAGCGACGCCGTGTGGTGTTAGTTCAGCGCGGTCCTCATTGCTTGCAATGATTTTTTACAGGACAAATACGATGATTTTGAGGCTTTCCCAGCTGATGTTCCTCAAAACGAGTTGGAAAACCTGTGCGACACTGTGTTTGATCTCGTCAGGCACATGAACCAGACTCTGAAATGGTGCAACGCCAATCAAGGGAAGCCACCTCGCACAGCGCTGAACACCTTCAAGTATGACGGGCCAGTCGTCAAGTTTGAGGAGATTGAGATGCTGGAGAAAATCGGGCGTGGGGGATTTGGAGATGTCTACTTCGCCAAGTATAAAAGTACTGTTGTTGCCGTCAAGAAGCTGCGGGTCCAGCGTGTTTCCCAGCAGCGACTTCAACAGTTTCAAGAGGAAGTGGGCATCCTGTGTCGCTTAGACCATCCCCACATTGTTAAATTCCTTGGTGCCAACATAGTCCCTCCAAAGCTGGTCATCCTGATGGAGTACATGCAAAAGAGTCTTTACGATGCTCTTCATGTCGAGGAGCAGAATTTCACTGCTGAAGAGCAGCATCAGATCCTGCTGCACATGGCTGAAGGCTTAGCTTATCTGCATGGGAAGTCAGTGGCCCACTGCGACATAAAGTCCAATAATATCCTCCTGGATTGCACCGATGATGGCATCGTGGCAAAGATATCGGACTTTGGACTCAGCATGATGAAGAGTGAAACGGAAACGTCGCAGTCCTCGGCCAAAGTCCAAGGGGTTGGTACACCGAAATACTCGGCACCGGAGGTACTGGCCGGGAAGGCACTTGATCGGCGAGCCATGTGCATGGCTGATGTCTACTCCATGTCGGTGGTGGCATGGGAAGTCGTCTACCAAGAGGTACCGTTCAGCGGTCTGAACATGCAACAGCTGATACGCCGCGTGTGCAGTAGGGATGACGGCCTGAAGTTTTCGGAGGATATTAGGGTTGGATACGGTCTGAAGGTGCTGCTGAGGAGGTGCTGGAGCCTCGATGCCAACAGTCGGCCGTCTGCGCAAGCATTCAAGGTCCGCTTGGAAAAGCTGGAGATTACCGGTATATAGTTAAGTTTAGCCATGTTTACATTACACGAATTTAACCCAGGGCAGCACCGGTTGCGAAGTAATCCGCTGTATGTGACAAGTGTAAACGCGCACATAAATTTGCTCCGGATTAAAAAATGTGTTACACTGGTGTAGTTTACCCCAGTAAAAGTGGTGAGGCACGCCCCGGGTTAAGATCTAACCCGGCGTAATTTCGTAGTTGAAATACGCACCCGTGGTGTGCTCCGAAGTAAACTCGCGCTGACTTACTTGGTGGCTAAGCAGCCCACATGCTGGGGATTTGGCGGGAGTGAGCGTCACCTGATTGTAGTGGTGAAGCCCCCTATCCTATTCCTAAGCTCAAGAATCACTTGTCATGGGTCCAAATCCTGATATACAAGTACAAGGAAATGCTACACTTATGCCGGCCTTCCACGCGAAAGAAAACTTGCAACAGGTCTGGCAAAACTGTCGCAATAAACCTACCGATTGGTCTTCCACGTGAAAGAAAAAAAGGCATAGGTCTGTTGTCTGGAAGCTCTTGTACGGTAACTGTTGAGCAAGTTACTGTCGCAAGTTTCTGTCGTGTGGCTCTTCCACGTGAAACAAAATTTGCTTGTGTGTCTATTGTTGACGACTGCCGCGTATTGTTCGAAAAGATTGCAAATATTTCTGGCGAGGAATAGAACATGTGCTATTCAAAGCAATAACTGTCGGACACTAAAATAACTGGCTGACACAATCTTTAAAGGCCTCTTCCACGCTACAGAACTTGATCATGCAACAGAGTGTCTGACAATTTTCCATAAGTTTCCATAAGGAAAATTGCAACAGAAAACTTTCAGGTGGAAGGCCGGCATTACCGTGTAAGTCGAAGCAAATATCACTGTACACTAGCATCACAAACTTATCAGTAACAAATTAGCCTTTGCCTTTCTCCTTGCCTTCATTCTATGGTTGTGTCAATTAGACTAGCTTCCTAAACGTTTTATAGCGATACTTGGGTTGATANTGATGAAAAAATCCATTGTCTTTTTCGGTCATTTAACATAAAGTTAGCGCTAACACCAAGTTACCGCTAACATGAGTTTTGTGCAACCCAGCCCTGATGTTTTGCATGCTCGAGATTGCCGCCGCACGTATTTGTGTACCGGGTAGTCTTTTCTGTGTTTTCAGAGCCGCCACCAGCAGATGCCTCCCCGTTGCAGAAATTTGTTCGTTCCAAATTCCTCGTCGCCACGATAAATGCAGATATCCGTCTCCAGCAGAATGGTACTTCATCTCCAATTTATTCTGCCAAATCTTTTCAGGAGTTGAAACTGTAAGTTAAAGGAACACATTATTGCCACTTTTTGTCATCTTGTCCAAACAAGGCTATCGACTCCGTATGAACTCCGTCTTTAGCCTTGTCCGAATCGTGTCATCTTTTCGTTAATGCATAAATTATTAATGAACCTAACCCCTACTTGACCCCGCCTCCGAGCCAATCAGAACTTGCGAAACAAATCACCGTTGGACACTTTCTTTGCTCTTCACGCTCGAATTTGTAACACGGATTTTGATTGGCGCGTCGATTTTCCTTCGCGCCCCGATGATTGGCTGAGGCTGTCACCACCTCAGAAACGGGAAATGTGGTGGATTCGAACCAGGCTAGATGACCGTCAGGACAGATAGACTGGTGAGAACCAGATGCTTTTTGTCGACAAGGCATTACCGTTCAGTGGGCCTGGTGCGGGAACTGCTAAATTCATGCGAGACGCGTCACGTCATTAGGAGCGCTTGGAGGCCGTAATGATGTCATTCCGTCGCACATGACGTTGCCGACATCACGGATGACATGGCGGAAATCTCGGTGAGGTCATGACGTCAAAAGGCCAAAACAGCATTGTTATTTTCGTTAATATCTTGATATTTCGAAAACTATAAGTCATATAGAAATTCGGACTTTGCGGACACTTCCAAGGTCTGTCGCATGTGCATACCAAATTTGGCGGCGATCCGTTCGTTAGTCTTGGAGAAAATCGCGAACAAACACATTGAACAAACTCTTCTCAAATTTTAGTGAGCCAGTCCTGTTCATCGCTAACATTGCCGTTCGATCTGGGATACAGCCAGAGGGGTTGATGCACAGGACCAGATCACCACACTCATTCTAATTTTCTGAGGAAAAGTGTCCATTTTCAGCAGCTCATTTCACCCGTCCATCTCTTTCAGAAAGCCAGAATTGCTGAAAGGGGTGTATGACATGGGATTCAACCGCCCTTCCAAAATTCAGGAGACTGCCCTCCCTACATTACTCCGTGATCCGTAAGTACATTTCTGACCCTGCACCTCAAAACCAGTCGTAAGTCACACGGAAAATGAGCCTAAACATACTGAGATGACACAAGGAGATAAGATAGAAATAATCACTCAGACTTCACAATAGACAGACAATACTGAAATTGACAGATAATTCCATCCTGAGAATATCAGGCGTTCTTACTGCTCGCTCCCTTCGTCACCGCAGACAAACCCCTGAGGACATCCACCTGATTTGCTGGGGTACTTGGCGCACGAGAAAATGCACCCAATTAGCGAACGCCATTCTGAATCACCTTAAGATGACAGGCATTACATGTAGATTGTCTCTTAGTGTCACGCACAACACAGTGCTGAAGTACCTCAGCTTCCCCACCTCACCCTAACTAGAGATCAGTTATTACACGTATACATGTATAACGGCCCTTGTAATATTCACAGCCAAGCAGCTGACATTGGCTACGCTGACCCATGCGGGTCATTAACCTACTTACACCACTGGATTCAACCTTAGTTGAGTTCAGCCCATCCTACATTCATCGCACAGAATGTATATCATTCTCAGGCCACACGTCGCCAAACAGATACGCCAAGGGAGTAATTTCATGTTGACCTGCTTTGTCAGCTTTGTTCAAACCTGTGTATTTCATGTGTATCAATCACCGGCCTTCTTGGGATGAGATGGTGGGGATGAACATTTGCTGGAATGGCTTTGATACTCCACAGATTCCGGCGAATGTCGGCAGGGGTTTGTGTGAGCGGATGAAGAGGAGCAAGGTAAAAACCCCTGCTGTGGGAGGATGGATAATTCGGTCCCAAGCTGCCAACCTCAGAACGACTTCCGACTGGGTTTGTGGTGGAGGGTCACATTTTCTATGCAGGTGTAAAATGGGTGATAGTGCTGCAGTTGTTAAAGGGAATTAGTCGCGACAATTAAAAATGGTAGTTGTTAAAGGGAATTAGGCGCGACAATTAAAAATGGTAGTTGTTAAAGGGAATTAGTCGCGACAATTAAAAATGGTAGTTGTTAAAGGGAATTAGTCGCGACAATTAAAAATGGTAGTTGTTAAAGAGAATAAGTCATGAAGGTCAAAAATGACTTCTTATTTCATTTTCAGGCCGTTGAACATGATTGCACAATCGCAAAATGGTACGGGAAAGACAGCTGCATTTGTGTTGACGATGTTGAGTCGGGTTGACCCTTCAAAAAATTACCCTCAGGTAGGCCTGATGCCCTCTTAAGCCAAGTGCACATTTGCGACAAAAAGCTTTCCAAAATGTATCCGTTTACCAGATCCGTTTACTGGATGTGGTTTAACGCACGGCAAAACCACGCACATGTATGCGTTAAAACTCGCAGCATCAATGGACGTCAGTCTTTACGTTGCTGGAAACATTGAAGGGCTATCCCGCAATTACGTCATTATATAGGAATTCCTTCCAGAATACGGACGGCAACAGTTATTTTTGACGGGTGAATGGAACATGTTCCAATCGTCCGATGCCGCATGCTTTACTCAGTTCGTTCCGGATGATAATTTACAGCCACGTGCAGTGGCAAGTGTCAATCAGTATGTCCCATTTCAATCCGGGTAACGGATCCGGTGCAAACGGACACTTTCCGAAAAGCTTTTTAGCTCACCTGTGGTGAGCTTATACGATGGCCAAGCGTCCGTCGTCGTCCGTCGTTGTCCGTTAGCAGGGCACGTTTTGTAACCGCTGGAGCTATTGATCTGAAACTTGGTACATATATACCCCTAGTGAGACCCTCAAGCGATAGTGGTTACTCGCCATTCGGAAGTCGCAACACATACGTAGACAACTCTTTTAACAGGGTTCTGGGAAGTAGCACGCCAGTGTCTGAGTCTTCAAGACCCTCAAGCGATAGTGCTTACTCGCCATTCGGAAGTCGCAACACGTGCGAAGACAACTCCTTTAACAGGGTTCTGGGAAGTAGCACGCCAGTGTCTGAGTCTTCAAGACCCTCAAGCGATAGTGCTTACTCGCCATTCGGAAGTCGCAGCACATACGTAGACAACTCCTTTAACAGGCTAGTGGGAAGGGTAGGGATGGGAGTGGGTTGTATGTCAGTGTCTGAATCTTCAAGACCCTCAAGCGGGGGTGGCAGTTTCTCGTCTTCCGGAAGCCAAAGCACGTTCGTAGACAACTCCCAAAACAGGCGCTTGGGGGGAGCTGGAGCTCAGAAAGGTAGCATGCCCATCGCTGCATCAAGATCCTCAGTGCCGGCAACCAGAAATGTATTACTCCAATATATTTCTGCCCAAACTCAAGCACAGACAAAAGGAGTCTACGCTGACAACCCGTTTAACCGGAGGTTGGGTCGAGTTGGTGAGCCGCTTGGATCAATGGCCGTAAGCTGCAGCAAAGCATCAGGATCCAAAGAGAAGGTCTACGTGGACAACTCCATGAATCGAATGCTGGGCAGGGTGGGCCTAAAGCATGGAACCATGCCAGTGTCCAAGAAAGAAGGAAACTACCGAAAGCAAACGCAGCCTACTCATTTCATGAAAAAGATGTATGATCAACTGCTGATGCCTGTTAGTGTAAGTGCTTCACATGATCAACTTTTTGACAGACATCTTGATATGTGACCCGATCTAGCAAAGTAGGCGCATCTTGCAACCGAGGAAGGGTTGGCGGCCTTTTACAGCACAATAGCTGAAATGTTCGTCTCTGCAGGTTGACAATAGTAGTGGACAGCAGTGATAATAGTTGAGTAAACTGATGACCAATGATGATCACTTGCGACAAGCGCCTCGTTTTGCTGGAGCGGGTCACATATTAGATCTTTATGAGCGGCTTGTGACCCCATTGACAAGGGAATCTTGCAAGCACCTTAGAACAATGATTCAGTGTAACCGGCACTGTTTTCCAGTATTTGATAGTCATCTTAGGCAGTCGATCCATTCACGAGATTTACGAGCGGCAGACGCGCGAACGCATTGTTTGTTTCTGCGGCGTTGGTCATGGACAAAGGATGCGACATCGTGCGGCATGAAAATCGCGTGAACCCAATCACTGTGCATTGGCTCCTAGGAATCCAGTAGGGTGCTGGGTTGGGTATGGTGTCCCCCAAGGGTCTGTACTGTAGTACGTTTTTAAAATCATCTCGACCCCGATGGGCGTATGTCAGTGAAACACCTGGTAACCGGACAACAATGAATTTGGGGTTTACTCTAAATGGTCCAATGCACATTGTTTTCTAACCAGCTGAACCTTGGTTCGAAATAGAACATGCAACTAGGCCTTGATTCGAAATTGAACACAGGCACGGTGCATGGGATTGGCTGGAAGTGTCCTGCCAATGAAATGCATTTTAATAGCCAGACTTCACCAACAATACCAAGCCCGCATACATGTACATCGCCACGACTTAACGAAACTAGATACAACGAGTCGCTAGAAAGTTGAACATGTACTCTTGGCAAATGGCGGGTTCTCAGTTCCAGTGAGTCGCAAGGGTGCATACATTGACCGTTTCTGGCACTGTCTGGTGACTAATCAGTTGCCTCCAGTTTCAGCTAGTTCCTCCCAGTCGCCAGGGAGCTCAGTGGCGACTCGTTGTATCCAGTCACAAGTGCAATGTAAAGGTACTGTCACACTGAGCTAGTTCTCAAAACGTCCTGTCCCGTCCTCAAAAATCGTAAAACGGGCTAGAACATGTAATGTTCACCAAATAATGTCTCGAAGTGCTGGAGCACCCTTCCCGTCCGATTCCGTCCATGAGGTTCGTAAAAAGACTGTAAAAAGTTGCCACTACGTCCACTCCGTTCGCACACAGTTTGAGCCCGTTCGGCAACATTTTCAAGAACGTACTGAGAACTAGCTCAGTGTGATGGGGGCATAAGCTAGGCTTAAAGTAACATCTTTCTTTTCTTCTTCCCCTGAAATCTTCTGGTCTCTGATCTACGTTGCTGTGCTTCTTGTTTTACAATTGCTTGCAATGATTTTTTTACAGGACACATACAATGATTTTGAGGCTTTCCCAGCTGATGTCCCTCAAAACGAGTTGGAAAACCTGTGCGACACTGTGTTTGATCTCGTCAGGCACATGAACCAGGCTCTGAAATGGTGCAATGCCAATCAAGGGAAGCCACCTCGCACAGCGCTGAACACCTTCAAGTACGACGGGCCAGTCGTCAAGTTTGAGGAGATTGAGATGCTGGAGAAAATCGGGCGTGGGGGATTCGGCGATGTCTATTTTGCCAAGTACAAAAGTACCGTTGTTGCTGTCAAGAAGCTACGGGCCCAGCACATTTCACGGCCACAACTGCGGCAGTTTCAAGATGAAGTGAAGATTTTACGTCTCTTAGACCATCCCCGTATTGTTAGATTCCTTGGCGCCGGTGTAATCCCTCCAAAGCTGGTCATCCTGATGGAGTACATGCAAAAGAGTCTTTATGATGCTCTTCATGTCGAGGAGCAGAACTTCACTGCTGAAGAGCAGCATCAGATCCTGCTGCACATGGCTGAAGGCTTAGCTTATCTGCATGGGAAGTCCGTGGCCCACTGCGACATTAAGTCCAATAATATCCTCCTGGATTGCACCGATGATGGCATCGTGGCAAAGATATCGGACTTCGGACTCAGCATGATGAAGAGTGAAACGGAAACGTCGCAGTCCTCAATCAAAATCCAAGGGGTTGGTACACCGAAATATTCGGCACCGGAGGTACTGGAAGGGAAGGCGCTTGATCGGCGAGCCATGTGCATGGCTGATGTTTACTCCATGTCAGTGGTGGCGTGGGAAGTCGTCTACCAAGAGGTACCGTTCAGCGGTCTGAACATGCAACAGCTGAAACGCCGCGTGTGCAGTAGGGATGACGGCCTGAAGTTTTCGGAGGATATTCGGGTTGGATACGGTCTGAAGGTGCTGCTGAGGAGGTGTTGGAGCCTCGATGCCAACAGTCGACCGTCTGCGCAAGCATTCAAGGTCCGCTTGGAAAAGCTGGAGATTACCGGTATATAGATTAAGTTTAGCCACGTTTACATTACACGAATTTAACCCAGGGCAGCGCTGTATGTGACAAGTGTAAACGCGCACATAAATTTGCTCCAGATTAAAAAATGTGTTACACCGGTGTAGTTTGCCCCAGTAAAAGTGGTGAGGCACGCCCCGGGTTAAGATCTAACCCGGCGTAATTTCGTAGTTTAAGTACGCACCCGTGGTGTGCTCCGAAGTAAACTCGCGCTGACTTACTTGGTGGCTAAGCAGCCCACATGCTGGAGATTTGGCGGGAGTGAGCGTCACCTGATTGTAGTGGTCAAGCCCCCTATCCTATTCCTAAGCTCAAGAATCACTTGTCATGGGTCGAAATCCTGATATACAAGTACAAGGAAATGCTACAGTAGCGAGTTTTCGCAAAGCCCCCGAAACGCTAACGTGAACACCAATCCCATTGTTCGAGGCCACGAAGAGAGCAGCGAACAATAGGATAGACGTTCGCGTCAGCGTTTCGGGGGCTTTGCGAAAAAAACTCTGTATTTATGCCGGCCTTCCACGCGAAAGAAAACTTGCAACAGTTCTGGCAAAACTGTCGCAATAAACCTACCGATTGGTCTTCCACGTGAAAGAAAACAAGGCAAAGGTCTGTTGTCTGGAAGCTCTTGTAACTGTTGAGCAAGTTACTGTCGCAAGTTTCTGTCGTGTGGCTATTCAAAGCAATAACTGTCGGACACTAAAATAACTGGCTGACATAATCTTTAAAGGCCTCTTCCACGCTACAGAACTTGATCACGCAACAGAGTGTCTGACAATTTTCTATAAGTTTCCATAAGGAAAATTGCCACAGAAAACTTTCAGGTGGAAGGCCGGCATTACCGTGTAAGTCGAAGCAAATATCATTGTACACTAGCGTCACAAACTTATCAGTAACAAATTAGCCTTTGCCTTTCTCCTTGCCTTCATCCTTCAGTTGTGTCAATAGACGTGCCTCCTATACGTTTTATAGCGATATTTGGGTTGATATACCACGATTTGCAGGGAAAATTGAGGCATGAAGGCATACGGGGGGGGGGGTACTTGTAATGTCCAGGGCCCGGTTGCACAAAACTCACGATAGCGCTAACTTGGTGTAAGCGCTAACTTTATGTTACATGATGTAAAAATCCATTGTCTTTTTCCGTCATTTAACATAAAGTTAGCACTAACACCAAGTTACCGCTAACATGAGTTTTGTGCAACCCAGCCCTGATGTTTTGCATGCTCGAGATTGCCGCCGCACGTATTTGTGTAGTCTTTTGTGTGTTTTCAGAGCCGCCACCAGCAGATGCCTCCCCGTTGCAGAAATTTGTTCGTTCCAAATTCCTCGTCGCCACGATAAATGCAGATATCCGTCTCCAGCAGAATGGTACTTCATCTCCAATTTATTCTGCNTATACGTTCAATCCCCGATGCAGGGCCGTTCTATCCTCGCTTTATATGATCAAGGCCGGATCTTTTCAAGACGCTTTTACGCTATGATATGCGATCAAACGCCGATGCCTACGCTTAAAGCACGCTCTAACCTCGCTCTGTCCCCGATCGCGCCGCTCAAGATAAGACGCTTTTCCGCTTTCCACGCTCAACGCACGTGCTTACCCGAACCGATCATCGGGGCAAGCGTATCTACAGCGGAGGTACGTCTTGGGTAGAGCGTGAAAAAAAATGAGCCCGCTGCACATAAGATCAACATAGGATCAACCCAGGACTATCCCGACCGGCACAGGACAAATATACGCAACCTGCGACCTCCCCGCTCCATCCCAGTTCAACTGGCGATCTTGATCCATCCCCGATCATCCCCGCTATTTTTCGGAGGGTTTAAAATTCTTTCCTGCTGTCTCCCGCTCTCCATGATCTAGTTGATCAACCCAGGACCTATATTTGACCAAGATACGCTGTATCAGACCAAGGCCCGATCCACCCCGATTCACCCCGACCTTCCCCGACCTGGCCAATTTTCGGGAGCGGGAATGATCGGGCCTTTGTCGGGACGTTGGTGTGAAGGGGGCTTCAGGAGCGCTTGGAGGCCGTAATGATGTCATTCCGTCGCACATGACGTTGCCGACATCACGGATGACGCGGCGGAAATCTCGGTGACGTCATGACGTCAAAAGGCCAAAACAGCATTGTTATTTTCGTTAATATCTTGATATTTCGAAAACTATAAGTCATATCGAAATTCAGACTTCATGGACACTTCCCAGGTCTGTCGCATGTGCATACCAAGTTTGGCGGCGATCCGTTCGTTAGTCTTGGAGAAAATCGGGAACAAACACATTGAACAAACTCTTCTCAAATTTTAGTGAGCCAGTCCTGTGCATCGCTAACATTGCCGTTCGATCTGGGATACAGCCAGAGGGGTTGATGCACAGGACCAGATCACCACACTCATTCCAATTTTCTGAGGAAAGTGTCCATTTTCAGCAGCTCATTTCACCCGTCCATCTCTTTCAGAAAACCAGAATTGCTGAAAGGTGTCTATGACATGGGATTCAATAGCCCTTCCAAAATTCAGGAGACTGCCCTCCCTACATTACTCCGTGATCCGTAAGTACATTTCAGGGTTTCTGCCAGAGGGGAGAATTCCATCCCCAAGAAAATTATTTGGGGATAAATCCATCCCCAAATTTTTCAGAAAGAATGAATTTTTTTTGTTTAAATCTTGTCTTTTTTCTTTTCAAAACATCATATTATTATACCATCATGTTATCTTGCAGTCCATACATGTTTTGTGAAAAAAATCCAAATAAAAAAATCCAAACAAATTTTTTTCAAAAACAATTTTTTTGAAAAAAAAAATTTTTTGAAATTTTTTTTGAACTTTTTTTGGTCCATCCCCAATTTTTTTTTTCTGGCGGAAACCCTGCATTTGTGACCCTGCACCACAAAACCAGTCGTAAGTCGCATGGAAATGAGCCTAAACGTACTGAGATGACACCAGGAGATAAGGATAGAAATAATCACTCAGACTTCACAATAGACAGACAATACTGAAATTGACAGATAATTCGGTCCCAAGCTGCCAACCTCAGAGCGACTTCCGGCTGGTTTTGTGGTGGAGGGTCACATTTTCTATGCAGGTGTAGAATGGGTGATAGTGCTGGAGTTGTTAAAGGGAATTATTCGCGACAATCAAAAATGGGAGTTGTTAAAGGGAATTAGTCATGACAGTCAAAAATGGGTTAACAGGGTAAGCCAAATAGCACCTGTAGAGAGCAACCAAGGCATCTCTACCTCTAGCGCCCGAAATCGCGATGAAAATGCCTGCTTTTGACCTCAATTCAGGAGATCAAAGTCAATGAAAGGTCACCCAGTAACACTCTTTCATATGACTATAACTTGTTATAGCAGCGCCGTATTTAGGGGGTGCAGGGGGCAGTCCCCCCCCCCCCCCCCCCCCCCCCCNCCCCCCCCCCGAGCCAACCCAAAAATGTGTAGATTTTCATGTGGATTTTGGGCAAAAAAATGGCAAAAAAGGTCTTCTTTCCCCCAGAGAGGCTTCCCCCCGGACCAAAAAGCTAAATACGACCCTGTATAGTCAGCTTTGAACTTCATCTACCGGGTATGTAGGCCTACATTTTTGGGCCATGAAAAATCATAGTGCCAGTTTTTGTGAAAACCCTTCAGGGAACAAATGGAAAAACATTACATGACTTCAGGTACATGCTACAGGATTAATATGCATGTACCTTTCTCCTAAATTAAAGTTTACACAATGTGTACTAGTACCGTATTCACTTCTTATTTCATTTTCAGGCCGTTGAACATGATTGCACAGTCGCAAAATGGTACGGGAAAGACAGCTGCATTTGTGTTGACGATGTTGAGTCGGGTTGACCCTTCAAAAACTTACCCTCAGGTATGCCTGATGCCCTCTTAAAGCCCCACTGTATTGAATTTGAAACACGCAAATCATCGCCGCGATTCTTGACGTCAGTGCACGACATCAGCGTAGTGTAAAATGTACTGCGTTCCATCTGAATATATTAGGGCTCTCTCTGCAGTTTTTTTCAATGTGTGCTGAAACCTATGCCTTGATTCTCTGAAGTACGCATCAGACAGGCATTTGGGGGACCTTCACGAGGCTATGAGACCTCTATGTGCTCTCTCCTAACATTTTGAAAATATCGTAAAATTCAATACAGTGGGGCTTTAAGCCAAGTGCACATTTGCGACAAAAAGCTTTCCGGAATGTATCCGTTTACCGGATCCGTTTACTGGATGTGGTTTAACGCACGGCAAAACCACGCACATGTATGCATTAAAACTCGCAGCATCGATGGATGTCAGTCTTTACGTTGCTGGAAACATCGAAGGGCTATCCCAGAATTACGTCATTATATAGGAATTCCTTCCAGAATACGGACGGCAACAGTTATTTTTGACGGATGAATGGAACATGTTCCAATCGTCCGATGCCGCATGCGTTACTCAGTTCGTTCCGGATGATAATTTACAGCCATGTGCGGTGGCAAGTGTCAATCAGTATGTCCCATTTCAATCCGGGTAATGGATCCGGTGCAAACGGACACATTCCGAAAAGTTGTTGTCGCAAATGTGCACTTGGCTTTACTGGGTGGGGTACCCTTAGGAACGCTGCCTTGACTGTAGAAATAAAAAAATATTGAATGGTCATACATCCAGGCTGATTTCTGGCATGGTAGTCAAAAAAGTGGTACCGTACCGATACTCCTTTTCATACAACTGAGCGTGCCCAAAAAATGTACAACCATACTTCCACACTACTGTCATTCCAAAATCACTGGTATGAATGGGTAGAGAATCTTTCTAGAAGAAAAATAGCACCAAGTTACCGGTAGACCTTGATTCGGTCCTGTAGTTTTAGCTCCAGAGCCGTTTTTGTAAAGCAAAGTCAGAGGCTCTTTATCAACTTTCCAGTCAACTTTAACTTCAGTGTGATTAGGGCCTCGGCTTTGCTTTACAAAATTGAGACTGATGCTTGAACCGCTGGACCTATAAGTTGGGATATCTTGGTGTCTTCTTTCTTCTAGAAAGATCCCCCATTACTCCCTTGTCTTACTCCCTTGTCTTACTCCCTTGTCTTACTGCCATATCTTACTGCAGTCTTGCGTTTTATGCCATATCTCCCATGTTTTAGGTGGCAGCTCTGAATAATTTTGCAAGAAAGGAGAGCAGTATCTACTGATGTTATTACACACCTACATTGTCCACTTCACTGAATAGGAAAGGCTGCAGAGGCTGTACAAGGGAAGACTGCAATATGCAGATACTGCAGTCTTCCATTGTAGGGCAGTGTAGTCCTACTGATGTCTTCCATCTTGCAGCGGCTCGCGGCAGTTTGGCTCCGTACCACATCATCATAGGAACTCCAGGAACGGTGCTGGATTGGTGTATAAAGTTCAAAGCAATTGATTTAAAGAAAATCAAGGTGTTCGTTCTGGATGAAGCTGACGTGATGATTGCAACACAGGGACACAAAGATCAGTCCATCAGGCTACAGAGGTGAGTAAAGGTGTTAGGTAAGTACTAGGTAAGCCCGGGTCTACAAAGTGTGGACTTCCTACCGGTAAATCCAGGTGACATTAGTTGGTCTAGATCGAGTATGGACTTGACCCAGGCTTCCATTTCTGGTTTTAGCACAATTATCTTAATTCTAGGCCCGGCGACAGATGGCGGTGTGTTAATGGGTATCCTAGCTACGATAGAGGGCAGCACACCGAAACCCGGTCCTATACAATGGACGCCTTTTGTCTGGGAAATTGATCAGGACCGGGATGTCAGTTTCGTTTCAATAGTTTTAACCACTAGTGACACCTATTGAGGCAGTGAGCTAGGGTCCTCATTACATGAGTGACCCGCAGATGTGACCTTCAAATTCACCTGTGATAGCAACACCCGTCAGTGGGTTTCGCACCAATGGGGAACAACTCAGTTTTAACAGAAAAGCGCATGCGCTGTGACGTTGAAAACGTCATTGACGTCGTGCATCGTTTGTGATGTTATGTACGATGCGTCATTCAGAATCAATGACGTTGCTCTTCGGTCTGTTATTTACGCTAAAATAGTCAAATTTATCGATGAAATTCAATATGTTCCTGCCTGAATTTTCATTTGAAAACATTCAGATACATTGAGTCAGTCCTTTACTTGATGATGAACATGTAAAATTCGAAATTCAATGGACTACTTCAGGTATATTAGGGCTAGAAGTAGGGTGTAGTTTCAGAATTAAATGGCAAATAACGTTGGCTTGACTTTCGACGTCACAGTTTTTAACTGACTTGTTCGTCAGTGCCACGTCACAGATTAGTTCCACCGGTTCCTCATTGGATTTGTAGTGTAAGTGCTCTGTTGGAGAAACCCGGACTTCTACTGAGTCCGGACCAAAAGAAACCTGGACTTCTACTGAGTCCGGACCAAAAGAAACCCGGACTTCCTGTTCAGGTGTAACTCATCTGATTATTTTCAGGCAACTAAACAAAGATACCTGCCAAATGTTGTTATTTTCTGCAACATACGAAAGTGAAGTGATGAAATATGCTCAATCCATCATTCCAAATCCAGTTACGATTCGTCTTAGACGGAAAGAGGAGATCTTAGATAACATCAAACAAGTGTACATCAAGTGCCAAGATGATATGGACAAATTTAAAGCCTTGTCCAATATCTATGGTGTGTTGTCAATTGGACAGGCAATGATTTTCTGCCATGTGAGTATAATGCTGTTACCTTTGTAAAGCAAAGTCAAGGCCTTAACCCCTTCGCGCCGAGTCTCGACTTTGGTCGAGATAGGCCTGTACCACACACCCTCGCACATTCAAACTGACCTAGAATCGTAACCAGTAGACCTATCGATGTCTGCTTTGCATATTTTTTAATGCAAGACTACCCCCCTCTCAATACGCGATTTTGCTCCGTTCGAAGAAACCTGGCTAAAATTGTGTTTTAATGTTTGTCCCGGGGTCTAGATTGACAGACTCCAAAGTGCAAATCTGACTTGTGACAAAATGGCTATATCTCCGGACGGAAGCAGCTACGACGACGCAACTTGCGCCAAAAGAAAGAGGAGAAAAAAGTAGCTTCATGCTGAATTTGCTGTTCACCAGAAAGTTGATAAAAAAAGACCTCTGACTTCGCTTCACAAAAAATATCTCAGGGGGCGTATTCATAAACATAATTAAGTCAAACTGATGCCGGTACTTATGTTTTGTGTTGAAGAAAGGATAGGTGTCGCACTTAGACTTAAGTAGTTTTATGAATATGGGCCCTGGTCTAAAACTACTGGATCGTGGTATCGTGGTGTTATTTTTTGTGTAGAAAGACTCTCTCTCCATTCATACTGGGGTTAGGGACTGAGGGTGGTGGAAGTACATATGTATGCTTATGGAGGTTTTTTGGCCATTGGAAAAGTAATTTCTGTGATCAAACTTTGCTATTTTTGGATAGGCACTTAAGTTTTGTGTTGTGGGGAATCTGGAGCAGAACTCCCTGGCAATCACTTCGCAGCTGGAAACTATATTATGGGCGGTTATAACCACAAATAAAGACGTTACAAAATGAAGACTTTTGTTGTAATTTTCTCTGGACGTTGTGGTGATCTCGAGTCGTAGCTAAGAAAGACGACAGATGGCGCTGCACTTTCTCTAGACTCTAGACGTTGTGGTGATCTCGAGTCGTAGCTAAGAAAGACAACAGATGGCGCTGCAGTCGTTCACATGATCTTGAGTTGTAGCTAAGAAAGACGCAAGGTGCCGTGTCAGCGAAGAATAATGAAAACACCCGAAGTGTTACGAACGATACAGCGCCATCTGTTGTCTTTCTTAGCTACGACTCAAGATTACCACAACGTCTAGAGAAAATGCAGCGCCATCTGTTGTCTTTCTTAGCCACGACTCAAGATCACCACGACGTCCAGAGAACAAAAGACGTCTTCATTTTGTAACGTCTTTATTTGCGGTTATAACCACCCATACTATATTTCATTTGTCAACAGATCCCAATCTATCATGCTATCTTTTGCATCAGCCTCATTGCGAGTCATATTTTTCAGACAAAGAAAAAAGCCTGTTGGCTCGCGAGTAAAATGGTGGAAGAAGGTCACTCTGTGGCACTGCTGAGTGGTGAACTCGATGTTGAACAGACAGCGGCTGTGATTGGCCGGTTTCGTGAAGGCAAGGAGAAGGTGTTGATAACAACTAATGTTTCATCTCGGGGTAAGGAAATTACTGGTAGTGGCAAGGGATTGTGACATTTATGTAATGTTCGCGACGGCATCTGCTAAAATAGATACCGGTACACCAAAATCACAGTTGTAAGGTCACAGGTACCCGAGAACTTTTTTCTCAAAGCCCCTGTAACTTTAAGGGTCCGCAAATCCCTTGTCAGGCTGATAGTGAACAATAGGTTGCCTGCCAATGGACAATGTACAAGAACTTTGTGGATAAGGTCCCTGGCTTTGCCACTGGGATCTAGCTCCTCCAACATTATCATATCAAACGCGTCAGTGTCAGGACTTCGATTCGAAGATATCAACAGCCTGCTGTGTGGTCAGCAATGCCGACCATCACCAACAGGAGAAGCTGGACCCAGCAATGCTGGACATCTGTGACCTTACAACTGCGATTTTGCTCCTTGGATACCTACTTCTTTTTACTGGAGCAGTACCTACAGTACGTTGCACAGCTGACCTACCTTTATCTGCGTACGTCACGTGGAAGGTACGCTTCAGTTCTTTGCGTATGGTAGTTATTGGTACGGGTGCGTCACGCATCTCCTGTGTAACGTCCATGCACCACGGGTGCGGAAGAGACGCGTGACGTTAGTCTTCGCCAAGGCATGCCTTCCATGATGGCGCGTGACATCCGCGGAAGATAGAAGGACGGTACGCGCATGACGCTGCATGTGGTATGCAGATGGTGTGTGGCGCGGAAAGGAGGTCAGTGGGTTGTAGCCATTCTGTTTCTATCATCGGGGTGGCGCTGCGACCGTATGAACTTTTCCACTGTGACGTTGTACGGAACGTCAACGTCACACTGCTGTGACGTTGTGGCTTCATGCTCGCACCTCATACTGCCATGGGAGATGACGTCCTGAGGACAATGAAAAGGCCTGATACGGTCGCAGCGACATCTTTCCGTGGAGAAGTGGCGATGCCCTCATTGTGCAATGTAGTTTATGAAATAACCTCTGGGAAATACACATGCCTTTGAAATGCACAGTTGGACCGAGGCTGAGATGAAAACTGAATGTTTCTGACCCGCCATTTTGTCCATCTTTCCAGGTATTGATGTTGAGCAAGTGACAGTCGTCGTCCATTTTGATCTTCCGGTTGATCAGTCCAACAGAGCAGACTACGAAACATATCTACACTGTATCGGCCGGACTGGCCGATTTGGCAAGAACGGCTTGGCTATCAACTTTGTCGACGGGCAACAGTCTTTGGGCATTCTGAAATCTATTGAAGAACATTTTGGTGAGGATCAGTGTAGGCCTATTCAGGGGCGGACCACGATTTGGGAAAGAGGGTGCACCGTGTGCTAGGAACGTTGAAATTTGGGAGCGCCAAATTCCAGAATTTCATGGTTAATTTTACAGATTTGTTGGCCAAAAGGGCAGACGCGCACCCCTCTGGATCCACGCCTGCTATTTACCTTTGCATTGACTTGACGATGCTTCCATCACTACACACCTTTCCGACAAAGATGGTGAACTACTAGTTCTCCCACATGACGTTGTGGCCATTCATTGTCCAAGTATGATGTAAAAAAGTGTGTGACCTGTTCAAGGAAAACCATCCATTTGTCAAAAATTTTCATGTCCTATGTTTTGATGGATTTGTGTAGAAGAGACAGAGAGCTTTATAATGACACTTAATTTTGATAATCGGACAATAAGTATGGAAATTCTAGTTTTTGGAAGGTCACGTGCCAAGAAAACACCGTTTTTAGCTCACCTCTGTGAGGTGAGCTTCTCCCATGGTGTGTCGTCCGTCGTCGTCGTTAACAGGGGTGGCACGTTTCTAAACCGCTTGGGTTACAAACTTGAAATTTGGTGTACAGGTACCCTATGGTAAAAACTATCTCTGGACCGAAACTTAGCGCTGCTGCT
>NMRB01001971.1:111276-132694 GCA_002633025.1 Notospermus geniculatus | reverse complement strand
CGGTGGAATATAATTACAGCAGTGGACCAGGAGGCGAGTCGTGTATGTTCTGTGTTATAATCCGCGTAATATATGGATGGCTTAGGGATATCATCAAGGATTCCGGGAGATTAGTGGAATCTGGTCAAGCAAGGCGTTTGGAATGTCTCCAGTGGTGATGGAGGTCAAAATCGGTAGCTTGAATAGGCAGCAAATGCTATTTCTTCGGTTCAGCGAAACAAATTTAGAGTGGATGCCATAACAAAATTTCGGTAAAGAATTTATATTGCGTTTAAAAAGGCAATACATTATTTGCTGAATTTTTTAAAAAATTTTGTACAATTTTTAAAAATCTTTTGTTCAATTTAAAAAACTGTACAATTTTTAAAAATCTTTTGTATAATTTAAAAATTGTACAATTTTTAAAAATCTTATGTACAATTTAAAAATTGTACAAAAGGAGAAAAGAGAAACCTGAGTAATGAATACAACATTGAGATGGTCCCCTTGAACTAAAATGATCAAGACCGACTCTTCCTCATCAGCCACAAAGTACACGTAACACGCTTAAATAACTTTCACGAGAGATCATTGCAAATAACGGTTGACCGCTACACTTTCTTCCATCTTCTCGATCAATGCGCGCCCCAAAGCGATGACGACCAAGAGAGTAACGTGTGTGATAGCCCCGGTCAGCTATGGGCGGTCATTACGCTAATAATGCTAGCCTGCACCGTGATTGAATTAGGAAGACCACTTCTACGAGTGATAAGATAACTGTTTCAGTTGGGGACACCGCGTTGATTTATGTAAAATCGACATCAAAGTGTTTAGCCATCTTGGATCTAATAGATGGGTTTCATATCAGGAGATGGTTGGTAACGAGATCAACAGGAGAGCCATCGTACGACCAGGAATAGAACTACACTACATCGTCAACGCAGTCAGGATGTCAATTTTGTCCTGTCGACCGGATACCACATGTACGGTGGCCCATAGAGCTCATTGATGAAAAATATTTACATTTGCAATTTTTTTTTCAATTCGATAATTTTTTCTTGGGGGTTTGTAAAATTTTTGGAAGTTCCCACCGTGGTGAAAATATTACCACCGCGGTGAGAATATTTNAATTAATTTCCACCGCGGTGAAAATTCTTTTTCACCGCGGTGAAAATTATTTTCCACCGCGGTGATAATTAATAATTACCACCGCGGTGAAAATATTTCCACCTCGGAAAAAATATTTCCACCGCGGTGAAAATTAATTTTCACCGCGGTGGAAATTATTTTCCACCGCGGTGATAATTAATAATTACCACCGCGGTGGGAACTTCCAAAAATTTTACAAACCCCCAAGAAAAAATTAGCGAATTGAAAAAAAATTGCAAATGTAAATATTTTTCATCAATGAGCTCTATGGCCCACCGTACACATGTTCTTATTGGTTGCAGTTTCCAGAGTAAAGAGCAAAAAAGTACGGGGGCCCATAGAGCTCATTTATAAAAAATATTTGCCTCTCTGCATTTTTTTCCGAGGTTTCATTGTTTCCTTGGGGGTTTGTAAAATTTGTAGAAGTTTCCACCGCGGTTAAAACGTGTCCACCACGGTGAGAACGTTTCCACCGCGGTGAAAAGTCACGTGCAATCAGCATCGATTGACGGCGAAGAAGTGGTCTATAGACCCCGCAGTGCCGCTTCCTACCTTCAAAATGAAACAAAAGTAAGTTGCTCATCATCGTTATCATCAGTATCTATAATCTGGTCTACGCTAAGAAGGTGGAAACGTTCTCACCGCGGTGGAAACTTCTGAAAATTTTACAAACCTCCAAGAAAAAAATCAAACCTCGGCAAAAAATGCAAAGGCAAATATTTTTTTATAAATGACCTCTATGGGCCACCGTAGTGAGATAAAAAACTGATTGGTAAAAGCCTTTGAATGCTTGTTGCATGCTTGCTGTTCTCGGTTCATTACTACAGCCATGTGCAGCTAAGTTGAGGAAAGAGAACACGTGGAAAGCAAGTCGGATGTTAAGAATCAAAGCATTTTGTGTTGTAATCACTACAGCATGTCCAATTTATTTCTAAATCGCTATCAATTTATATGTCTATCTTCGAGCACTTTTTGTATCTTTGGATCCTCGTCTTCGCACCCTTAACCTAAATGGATCTGTTTTGATTTGGTTTCGGTAAGTTCGCAAATATCGTGGTTATGGTGATGATAATTAGTGAGGTTTCGCAAATCTGACGAAACACGAAGTACGAAGTACGAAATACGAAATTCAACTTCATTTCCAGGATCAAATGTATTTCTGGAGATGGTTTGTACCACAAATGTGAATGTCCCTGCTGCCAGTGCGTCTTTTAGCATATTATGTAAGACCGAGAGAGTTATCCTGGTGCATCTTGAACTTTCTAATTTCTACTTCGTATCTACGAAGTGGAAACGAAAGATAAATTTGAAAGTTAAATAGAGGCAGTAACTCTATCGGTCTAAAAGACGCTCTTGCAGCAGGGGAAAATTGTGGTACCAACCATTTCCTGAAATACATTACGTCATGGAAATGAAGTCCAATTGCATATTTCGTACTTCGTGTTTCGTCAAATTTGCGAAACCTCACTATTCATGTCAGAAAGTCACGTGACGATTTCAGACGGGGGCATCGCGTTAACGAACCGTTCGGACTTGAAACTTGATCAGATAAGCAATGCAATGAATGACACCACCCATGGGAAAGTACCTTCGCCTCACATGATTCTTAGATTAGGACGAACATCATCTTCTTGCCAAGTCAATAAACAGTATGCCATGTTTGCCGAGCGAGTAGCCTTGACTGCCAACGAAATTGAAGAAAATCATGTGGAAACCGCCAATGGTACACCCTGAAGCAATTCACCGGCCGAGAGAAGACCTAAGTAATTTCAACTTGACCACGGCTTTCAAACAGTCCAAACAAGATTTACCAGCTGTAGTTGTAGTTTTAGAGAACAACCCACACGATCCGGAGGTAGGCCAAATCAACCTGAGCCGATTAGAATCGATAGGGACCAATTGCAAGTAAGGGACCTTCTCAAAATAAAGTTGACGCCTAAAAGATGATTTTTTTTCCATCTGGGGGAGGGGGGTTTCATTTTATGGCCAAAATTTCGTTTCTTGATACCTTCTGGCTTCACCATTCCAAGGCACCATACATTGAACATGCACATCTTGAAATGACCCTTACAGGCCTCCATAATTCTATCACTGACTGCCTCATGTAATGTGAGTTCTGAGTGGTCATGTCTGGCAAAGCAACCAATCAGATCTGATTGAAGTTTGAATTAATTAATTGAATTTTACTTCATTTTTTCTCTTCACATCCACAGAAACATACAAAGTGATGCTTTAAACCTTGTAGGAAGGGAAGTTTCTAGCAAAATAGAGGCATATTTTGGCCTGTCCAGTGTTGAAGCCATCCAGACTTCTTCACTTTTTCATCTTTTGAGGGGGGTAGGGGGTTCACAGAGAGATGAAAAAATTTCATCTTTTAGGCTTCAAATCTATTTTGAGAAGGTCCCTAAAACCCAACCTACCCAACGCAGATAACGGTATAGACCATCTTGAGGTGACAAGGTCGTCGAATCCAAGAAACCGCCGGCCTGATCGCAATATGGAAGAAATGATGTAGAAGTCTTTGAAGGTGAAATAGAAGATGAAAGTCTCTTCAACAAGTGACCTCTTCCAAGGCGAAGCAATTGCTTCAAATTAAATCCACACACCTGATACACGATCTAGTCAATCAGAGGAAAGCTTGGCTATTTTCGCTCGATCGTAAAACATTCCTCAATCGACCGCGAACATCAGCCGAAGTCTCATTGCCGTAATAATAAAAGGTTTTATCTTTGATACATCTATGGTACATGTATGGTCCCAAAAAAGAAATAACATGAACGTTGTTGGCTGCCAGTCACTTGGAGGGGATGAGATTGGCCGCAGATATGATGACTTTCGTCCTACTGCCTCTCAGACATCGGCAGAGGAAGAACCAGAAAGCAGGCAAACACGACATAGGGTCGTATGTATAAAAATGAAGCATTTGCTTCTAGCAAAAGCAAAAAGTAAAAGCAGTTGCTTGAAGCCAAAAGTAAAAGCAAAAGCAATTACTTGGTTTCATATGCATAATCTTTTACCTCTACTTCAAAGCTAATGCTTATACTTGACAAGCATTTGCTTATTTACCAAAGGTACAGTTGCAGCAATTGCTCCCTATTATGCATATGAATTCTAGCATTTGCTAGAGGAACAAGTATTAGTAATTGCTTTTTCTTATAGCAATTGCGTTTTAGCAAAAGCATTTACTTTGGGTTTTATGCATACGGATGGAAGAAATTGCTTCAATTTTCAAGTAAAAAAGCATTTGCTTTTTTATGCATATGGACCATAGACAGCCTTTGATCTTTTGATGTATTTTTTTCTGTTGTATCTCAATCCTAGTCGATTTCATTCCTTCAGACGTGAATCATTCTTGACAAAATTCTGAGGGGTCGTATAGGTAAGCGAGTCAGTGATGATGAATCTATTGATACGGAAAGGAAGATGTTCAAGACAGTTCTGACATGTATCGCCGTCAGTTCGCTGATAAGAGCAACAGATAAAACACCATTCGGTAAACAAAATTCATTGTGGAAATGTTAACTTTCTTACCTTTACCACGTTCAGTTTGCCGGGTAACGTGTGTATCGCAATACAGTTTTGAATGATAAAATGCATTCCTGCTGGAAAGATCTGAGGTTGTGACTCAGTTAATTTGAATGTAGGAGGCCGGAATCCTATGATCTGCTTGGTATGGGTGCTTGGCACAAGTTGAGATAAGTGGCATCGCCTTAGCGCCTCATCCAAGTTCTAGATTAACCGACTCTGCCTTGCAGGCAATAATTTGCCAACTGAGTGGAATCCAAACATATGGGTTTACCTGCATGTGATGATGTCAAATTTCTCTCGCGGGATTAGTAAATTATCATTTCTAGATGAGCGTGATGGGTGGGTTCCATACAAGTCCTTGGAACCCTTGGTTCCTTGGGTTCCATACAAGTCCTTGGGTTCCATACAAGTCCTTGGCAAGCTTGGCATTTAGTTCCCAAACTGCAATAAAATTTCCCCCAAACCTAAAAAATGAACCTCAGCGCCGAGTGAAACAGCAGCACCAGATACTCGGATGGTTTACTGATTCCTGGCCATTACCTATTCTTGACCAATACCATCGTGACAATGCAATCAGAGACAATGGGCCAATTAACTGAATATTTCATGAAGTAAAGGGATTGAGAGTCAGGCGGAAACCTAGTCATGACAGTGAAGTTGAGATGAATTATTTGTGTCGATGGCAACTAACTTTGTATCCTGGCTCTGGACGCTGAATTTGTAATCTTGTGGCAGTTGATGAATGATTTCTTACTCGGATTCTGGCCACAGAGAGAATCGTGACTGGGCAGCCTTCCACAGATGAAGTCTCCGAATAAAAATGTTGACTCAATTGGTTACCTCCAATGCACTTTCGAGTAGCAAACGAGTGACTGCCGCTGTTGGAAGTCGAGCAGTGGTATGCAAGGGCGGTTCCAGGAATTTGGAAGGGGGGCAGACACCGTCAGCCGCAGGCCGACGGAGTCGCAAAGCGAGCGCCGAAGGCACGAAGCCACGCGGCATCCATTCACTTGTATAGGACCTGATTACTGTGTGCTGCCCCCTATCACAGTTATGATCCCCATAGCCCTACTGGAGAGATTAGCAACCAATCTATGGCATGAAGAATTTAGGATATGCTTGTTGATCACCAGGCCTTACGCAACGCTGCACTGTTATCAGTTTCGTATTTGTGACAGATTCGAATTACGTTTACAACAGGCTAGGCCTTGGTGCTATTTACACATAAACCAAGTGACCTTTAGCGGCCCATACACGATCAATATTATTACACAATATGTCCAAAATAGGGGCATGTGCTGCTGGCATGACGGGAAGAAGAAAGATTGGCAATAATATTGCCCATTTTGATCCTCATACTGTGCAATAATATTGAACGTGTATGGGCCGCTTTAGATGTGTACCTCTACAGTATCTTCGAACTAATTCGTATATTAATGGGAAATAAAAACTTCTACTCACTTTCAAAGATCATTTCTTGAAGTATAAAGGAGAACTCTCTTGAGAATGGGATCAAATAACTTGCCTTCAAGGGTGTAAAAAGAAATCTGTAAGTATAAGAAATGATTTCGTTTGGTAAATATCGACTGACTTTATAGTCAGAACTTTTCGGGAAAAACAGCAAACCTGAAATTTAAGGTCCCTTTTGATAGGCTACAACGCAGTAGGAAGCATTTGGGCACCCTGGTGCAGCAATCCGTCGTGACCCTATCGATACCATCGCTGACGATCAAGCATCCACGTTTGGACCATATAAGCCAATACTTCGGCTAATCATTGACATCAGCCAGCGCGGAGGCACCCTTCATAATTCAATTACAGAAGGCTTAGGACCGTATCAACTTGTCTCTCAAACTTACGGTTTGGATTTAGTGTCCTTGCCTCAATATGGCAGCATTTGTCTATCAACGTACGCACCTCAAGATCCCTTATCAGCCTGCTGGCATGGCTGGGGCAATCTCGGCCGCTCAGCTGATCACCATGTCAGTAGCCCTGGCTTCCCTTCATTGCAAGCCAGGAGTACCGCGAATGCAGAATGAAAAGCAAAGCATTGAAAAAGAAGAGATAAGCATTTCTTGCTGTAAATGTAACGTTTTTCAGTGTTCCCCACCTGTGAGTGTTCCTCTTCTATTGTCTGACAGAATAAGATGCGACTTAATAGGGGACACACAAAGAAACATGTCAATCTACTGCCAGCGTTTTCCAAACAATAAGGGGACACACTGACACACAGAAACACTCCGACAGTATAACACCGAGCGTCCATCCAAAATCCGGTCGTCCGCGCGTTTTCCCCCGCGCAGTCATTTCAAGCCTGTACTAAAAAGAGGTACATGCAGGCTAGGGGCTTATAGGCCTGCTGAGGATTTTGCCGAGAGAAAAAATGCGTGCATCGAACCCTCTCATAGATGAGGTTTCGATGCACGCATGCATTGGTAATCACAAATGTGATTACCTATGCCTTTGGTAGAAGGATACAGGCTACACTGTAGTCCTACATGCATACATGTACGTAGGCCTACATGTAGGCCTACCTACAGGATGTCGCCAACGTGTCCAAGTTTCAAGAGCCAGAGGGAATGTAGGCCAATGCCCCGAGATGGAGTTCGTGTGTTGGAGTTTTGGAACGACCTGTCTCTCGCCAATCTCTGATTACCTCAGGATGTCGTAGGCCTAGGCCTATATATGTGCACATACGGCATCCCGAGGTAATCCACTGGCTCTTAGTGCTCGCTCTCCCCCTCACTGCACAGAATGCAGTGGCGGAGAGAGCGAGCATTATACTGGTTACCCCAGGGTGCCAGTACGGCATTCGGAACTTCCGAAGGCAACTGCTCGGCAATTTCCGTAGACACTCGCATTTCCCCTCGGACACAATTCCAAGGCAGCCATCTTGAATGCACCACGATTTCAATGCGTTTCTGGTGGTTTGGATGCGGTCGCCTCATCACACCCTGCGCAAGAACGAAATAGGTCGCACAAAAACGTAGCGTTATTGATCAATAATTGGCAAATTCGGTGAGATATCGGTAAGTTTATATATAATATGCCTCAACTTATCGAGCAAGTAGGGTTGAACATCTTAACGGGCCAAAATTCGGCGAAAATAGTCCCACGGCGGTCACGTGGGTTTGATGATAAACAATATGGCTGCCTTGGACTTGTGTCCGAGGTGAAATGCGCCGCCCAGTGGATAGATAAGCAGTTCGCCTCAAGTCGTTCCGAATGCCAGTACGGTACACTATGTAGCCTACCTTCTCGGAACGGGAGCGCCGTGTCAGCGGCAGGGATTGGAACTTAGCCTATGTCTCGCAAAGGACTGGCTGAGAATGAGCCGACCGACTATTGACCATTTTTTCTCCCCTCCTGTTGACTTCCTCATCAGAGAACTAAACAAACTTATTCAGAGCCTGGCCCTGAGGCCAGCTTATACCAGGGCCCAAAGGCCCCTGGTACTGAAAAGTTGAAATGCCATATCCATATGGAATGGCAATTGTCTTTCCATTCTACTTACATGTATTCGCCCTCGGCCCCGAAATCTGTAGCCCCGGGGCTTGGCGCCATTCTCGGCGAGAGAAGTCAATTCGCATTAGAGTTTTGGCCTCTACTGAGTAATTAATATCGATCATTATCAGAAAACCCTGTGATATGGTTTTGAGCAGTCACACCGATCGGACGGGTAACCGTCAAGTAAGGGTAATTGATGGTTTAGGCTGCCATAACCGTGACCTAGGTGGCAGCCGTTAGGGAAGAAGGATCCAACTCGGTGGAGACGACATGCTAATCATAAAGCACTAAACGTGTAATAGCCGAAGTGATTTCATCTCGGTTGTAGTGGAGATTTCTATTATAATTTTGTCAGGCATCATACAGTCTGCATCATCACTATGACGGCCAAAATTTCTAACCAATAATACAAGGCTGAATGTACACTGGTAGACAGAAATATTAGGACAGTGGCCCAATTTGAAGTTTTATGTAAGTTTCTGCCTGTTAAGAATCAGAAGAAGATGAAATGTTTTGGCTTGAATAAAGTCTAGAACACATTTTTGATCATGTTTTAACTTTCATTTCTGCACTTCCAACGTGGATTGTTGTTAATTTCAAGTGATTTAATAAAACACATGTCTTGTTATGACGTATTAAATTGGTCAGACATGTTATGTAACACAAGTGTATCATCAACCATGAGTAATTAAAAGCTTTGTTCTTAAGAAAAAATGAAGAAAAACGAGTATTTGCTTGTACATGTAAATGCCTTTGATGAACAAGGGCGAGAATTGCCTTATTGTCATTAACCTCATTGCATAATTGCCATGATTATGTATATTTATAATTCACTGAAAGTACAGCAAGGGGAAGAAGGACCCCTCCCACAAGAACACAAGTTGAGTTCATTACATTCGCTAACAGGCAGAAACTTACATCAAACTTCAAATTGGCCACTGTCCTAATATTTCTGTCCACTAGTGTAGGTCTTCATGTTTTTGCGTATATTCTGTTTCATTTTCGAGCTCAATAAGGCGTTTATGGAGGGGCCCGTCCAAAAGTACGGTCTTGCAATGCACAAAATTGTGAGGTCGGCCTACGCAGAATGTTGTTTTCCCCAGGCGGCACTGTGAGTAAGGCCTAGTAGTATTGCAAACTTCATACACACATGATAATACGTGAGGTGTAACAGAAACTCTCTGAGAGAAGCTTTTATCAGAATAAACTTTTTTTCGTGAAATTCCAACCGTTCTTTATGAGAGTAAGACAAAATTAGAATGTCATAATATGATTCAACGCTTTCAAGATGCAGAGTTGAGGGTGGTATTTATAAAAGATAGCAAATGCTTTTACTTCAAGTTTTGTAATACATTTACATTGGACGTTGCTGTGCAAATCTTAAAGCAAAAGCATTTGCTAACTTTTATAAATACCAGCCAATGAGAAAGCCGCATGGTTGTGAGAGGCCGTCTGATTATTTTGTCCAATTAAAAGATGTCAGTGTTTCACAACATCTTTAATTTATTGCTTTTCTCATCAATATACATGTACATGTACCAGGAATGGCTTCCACCACTGCCCTTACGGATACCAAGCTGCCCCGAATATCCTTTCTTCTAATTCAGAAAGTAATAAAGATGGCTTCATTGAAGGACCACGGTATTGCCACTTTTTCTCGACAGCCGGCGCCACCGCGCCACTCTCCAACCCAGGGACTAACTATGTTGTCGGCGAATTGACCCGATTTAATACACGTACATTTTGTAATACATTTTTGTAGTTTGATTTGCTGCCGCTAGGTGGCTCCCTCTACGTCGGCAGTCAAATAACGCATTAGAGATCCAATGGCTGATAGTCATAAAAGCTAGCATCAAATGCTTTTACTTCAAATTTTGTAAGTGCATTTACATTGGAACTCGCTGTGCAAATCTTAAGTAAAAGCTCCTTTAATTCATTTTCTACTATCATTCCTTCTTGAGAAAATGTTCTGTTTCGCTGCAACGTCGAAAAGTGGTACTCTCGGAGAATTTTACCTACTTGAAATAAATTTTCTGAACCATGCTGGGGTGGGGAGTTTTAGGTTTCACCGGTACGCCTACAAGGAATTGTTCAAATCAACTTTCCCCACTGAAAAGATTACAAACAGACCAGGAAATATCGAAAACAAATGAATCCTTGCTTGTTTTTGCATTTCGCAACATGAAGAGCACAGCTTGTTTTGTTGTCTACGGAGATTTTTCTTTTGGTAAAACTAAACGTTTTGTGGAATAGCGTTGGGCTAACCCCATGACAAGATAAAGAAGGACATCATTCGATATTAGGGCGATGGGATAACTGCCTTCTCTCACTTACCTCACAACTGACTTCGAAGGTGTTCTCTTGCTGGCCTCTAAAGGCGCTGCTCCACGTGGACAGTTACTATCTGACAGCAAACTTTCGACAGAAAACTGTCACGTGGAGCAGCGCCTTTAGTGTCCTCAAGCAGCGAATACGAATGTCAACACTACGCACTCCACACATTCATGTTGATGAATCTCAGTCGGTTATAGATGCCGTCGTGACTCTTCTATTGCATTATACCATAAAGGAATCAAACATAAAGGTTCAACTGCGAACGATGAAGTAACTGAGGGATACACTTCATGTGTTGCCACCAGATGTCTCTCACTGCCTGAATTTTGGCTTTACGTAATAGGCAGGGGCTTCAACTTTTTTGTGGTGGTGGGGTACATGAATCTGTCAACTTGATGTCTCGAGTTCCATTTCTGAGGATAACAGAGCTATTTTCAGCTCAATTAGTGTTCCATGTGCAAATGTACGTTAGCCAATTCAAATGTACACAGATGACCCTGCACTCTCAACGTTCGTGGGGTTCTTATTAATTCAGTCTTGTATCATAAGACCAACTAGTCGAAATTCAACAGATTTTGCAGTAAACATGCAGAGGGGTCTTGCCTATCATATGGAAGAGTCAAAATGCAAATCTTTTGAGGTTTAAAGGGATACTGTCCACATTTATAAAATGCTAAAGTTGTAAGTTGAACCTTTATTTTTGATTCCTTTATGATTACATGTATACCAAAAGCGGTAATCACACTCAATTGTTCTGGGCAATGGGTTGGAATGACGAGGGGAGGGTGTACGTAACGTTACGTTGCAGTTCTCTCATGTTTGTTTGGACCAGGATAAACTTGGTAAAAGTTCTTTTGCCTGTTGGTTCTGGCATGTAGCCAACTGCAGTTAAGTCTGTGCAGAAAGTTCCTAAGTGCCAAATGAATGCAAAATAACATGAAAATACTTACAGAAGAAATTGCAATATATCCAGCGATTTTAATCCCACGTGCAAAGTTATGTTGGAATGCGCGCTAGTTTTCTAAGGTACTGAAATAGTTCCCTCAAGTTCACCACTATGAACACGAACACTTAGATAAGAAATGGAGAAATGGGTATTGTGACTGATACTCAAAAGCATCAACCCTCCACGCTAACATGCACCTGTAGGATTCGAACGAGGTAGACCTCAGTCATGCGCCAATTGCAGCCTGCCCGCCGAGATAACGCTGAAGGTGCAAGGTTGGCGTGAGCTATGGGCAGGTGGAACTTTGCATCTCCATTACCAACAGATACCACGTTTCCCATTACTTCTTTGCCTTGGCCGTTTAGATTTCAGGCCTGAAGTCTGTGAGGTTTTTCAATGCAAAAGTAAAATACCAATAAAAAACTCTTTGAACATATTTATGATTAATTCCGTCAATGTTTTATACGTTGTTTTTTCCGGAGATAACGTGTTCCTGCTATCTGGTGTGGATAGGTATAGGAAAGGTATCATACTGAAGGCGTGAGAGAGCTGTAACGCTGCACGTTTCCAAACTTCTCTCTGTCTGTCTCCAATTGACATTTTGGCGTTTTACTCCAGGCAAAAGTCTTCACAGCCACTTTTTTGTCTGCCGGGAACTTCTGATGTGATGTAAACAAAAAAAACAAACTTCTCTTCAGATGGTGTATTTTCGTTCGTGATGAAAATGGTTCCGTTTTGTTTGGGGGCGGACGTTCTTCTTTGTTACTAGTTAAACAGAAAGATCACCGATAAAAAAACAAGATCATGTTTCATGACCATTCTGGATCGTCTGCACTGGCCTAAACGGGGAACGTTGCAGCAACCGAAGAGCTAACGGTAACACTAAAGTTAACGCTATTGTTATCGTGTGTGGTGATGAATGACTAGCGTTAACGTTAGTGTTACCGTAGCGGGACGATCTCTCAATCATATGAAAATGCACGTGGGCTATTTGATTCCATTCCGAATGGAAATAGCGGAGACGTTGCTCTTTTTTGTCACGTCTGACTTCCGGCGTCATGCTCAACGTTCAAATACCACCAATAGACAATTGCTTTATGATTAATAATGCTTGGACACATATTGCTGTTGGCTGCCAGAGAGAATTTTCCTTACCTCGACTTCACGATCTATCTTTTCATTACATTGTATTCTGAAGACGAAACTATCAGCCCATTTCCATCAAGGGCCGAAATGTCTCCGACTCACCACGCTGACCAGGCAAGTGTAGTGTTTGACCGTGAGATGTCCCTATAAGTAACGCAAAATGGTGGCTTCCATCACAACGAATATTTTACAGTAACGCAGTGACGACTCCTGGTCGATGAAGGCTGAACTGAACTGTTACTCTCTGATCTACTTTTACCATACTCTGGTCTACAATTCAGTAACGGCGCACGTGCTACCCAACGGTTATGCTTACTGATGGATAAGCTGGTGACTTCGAAAGTTATGGTGACATCAAGGATACTTCGTCTTTGTCAAATTTGGTAAGTAGGTGAAGGTTAATTATTGAGAGGTAGGCTAAACCAAATTCTTTTATTTGATGTGATTTGTAACGTCCACACACCAATCACTGGGGAGATTTTGAAATCAAACGATAAACCAAAACTTTACGACAACGTTATTTTTCATACTACACATTAACCAGATTTTGCATTGCATTTTCAGTACAAACATAGTTGTCGTTAACGTTTACGGTTATCGTTTGATTTCGAAACCTCCCTACTGACTCGAATTCAGATCTCTGTCCGGGGTCCTGTAGGACGTGCCAAATGTAAGAACAGATGCTGCATCGGTAAGGTAGCTTTGGGATTGGGCTCCGGTTGCAATTTTGGCCCAAAAACCTAATGCAGAACCGGGATTCTTGTGATTACCAACATGTATGCCGTATTTTCACATTGATAAATGGGTTCAGTAAGGTGAAGCAAGATTATACTTGAGCAAAGTTCAGGTCGACCTTTAAAAGTTTTAGGCCGATTTTTTAAACGGTAGTTAAGGTAATTTCCGACAAACCGTAAATTAACCAAAGTAAACCTTTTGACTTTTAGAATGTTTGGCTATCAACGATTCATAAAATCGAAAAATTCACTTCGATTATCAAACAGTTTGTCAACTGAGGGTTAATGAAACCCGATGGTTATCTTAGCCATCGTTTAAAAAATCGGCCCTTATACACCCGATTACCCGTCACGGTGACGGTTACATAGAGTCCGACAGCAACGAGTGGAAGCAATCCATGGAACAAATAACTAAACATGAAATTGACGACAGATGGGCTGGGTGTGAGCTTGATGATCAACAGGAATGTCCTAATCCTGCACGCCATTGGTGGACTTAGCAAGATGCTCATTTACATATTAATTATTACGAGTGTGCTGAGCCTACAGATTGTTGAGTGACCTCTTAGATCTGAACTACAGTATGTCTGTTAAAATATTGAGGGTTTAGCTCAGTGACTGTCGTTCAGAAGGTTTGGGTTCGGCTTGGGTAAAATGACCAGCCTCCTTTATATCAAGTTCATCATCACACCAAGCACAAGCTTCCCATGATGAAGTATTGTATGATCACATTTTAAACTTCAAATATCTATCAATGATGATTTCGACGCCGAAAAGTTGCTGCGTTTCTATTGGTTTAGAGTTGATCTGAATTTGGGGAAAATTTATGTATACAGTACATGTACATGTAGTATGTACCAATATCCAATAAAAAACACAAAGAAAACGACACACAAAATGATACAATACGAAGGGTCGTCTCCGAATTTCACAAATTTTCTACCCCAAGCGGAGTCTTCCTCAGGCACTTTCTAGTCGAGCTACCAGAAGTGAAGTTGTCTTAAATCGATTACTAAGTTGTTTCGAATTACAACTTAGAAACAAAAGCCTCCTGATTCAATCTGATGGCAAATGCAATATTCAAGTGGCTAACATAATATTGTAAATTAACTTACTGCTTATAGTGTAACTATTTCATCGGGCATGCTATTGCACTAGCAATGTGTCGGCAGTCAAGATCAATACAAACCACTTAGATTGGACACGCTCCCACCTTACTGTTGATATGTTGTCATGACTACCAACCTCTGTCCCGGGACGTTTGAAGAGATGCACTATGGGCATGATATTATGCATATCCACCGATGGCATTCTGAGTGGCAAATGTTTGGTGATTCATTCACATGCATACTGATGGAATGTAGAAACACAGAGTTGTTGCTGATGTGAATATTTGATAGGTCATTGATCAATGCCTAATATGATGTTAATTGAAATAGGTGGTACCAGATTTTCACAGGAACTGACTCATCACCTGCCTTTTATGGCTAATCTATGGACATTTCCATGCGTTCATCAGTTGCATACAGTATATTATGTGTGATACTATGACGAAATTGTCCTGTACACCAAACCAGTAAAATAAACCGTAGAACGGACAAGTTCTATCCTTCCGATAAATACCGTTACACCTTACCCCAGCAGCTGTCAAACGGTGCGAATAATTCTCATTGATTCCTGGCTTGGTGCTCTCTCCTGATATGCGATGAGCAGCAATGATTGCTGAAATCAATGAAATTTGATTACTCGGCAATTAATACCATATTGATAATTAGCATTGTGGTCATCTAATCCATCACCTTTGCAGTCATCAGTTCATCATGCTTGGAGGAATTATACTCTAATTCCTCCAAGGTTCATGTGACCGCCATAAGAACAATGCTGAAAATTCGGATTTTCGACATGTTTTCTTTTTGTTCAATAGTGAGGTTTCGCAGATTTGACGAAACACGAATAAATTAATTACATGTACCTTTTATCATATACTTTCTCTGTATGACGAAGTATGAAACGAAATTCAACTTCATTTCCAGGACCTAATGTATTTCTGGAGATGGTTGCTACCACAAACGTCCCTGCTGTCAGTGCGTCTTTTAGCATATCATGTAAGACCGAGAGAATTATGGTACATGTACATCTTGAATTTTAAATTTCCACTTCGTATCTACGAAGTGGAAACGAAAGATAAATTTCAAAGTTAAATATAGGTACACCGTAACTCTATCGGTCTAAAAGTCATTAAAAGACGCTCTTGCAGCAGGCGATATTTTGTGGTACATGTACCAACCATCTCCTGAAATACCTTACGTCATATTTTAATGGATGCCTGGGTATTGATGAGGTAACGGGGAAGGGGAGGAAGTATGCCTTTAAATCTTTATAAATTGTTCTTTTATAGCTTTCCATCAATGTCAATGTGAAACAGCAATACGATTCATTTGAATTCAATGAATATGGCCAGGCCTAGTTTTTTTCTTACTTCTTGGAAAGTTTATGATTTTGAATGAGGGATTGTGTCTTTCCATCCGTGAGATAAGGATGTGTATTGATCAATATTGGGAACTTTTCCTTATTTACGCCCTCAAGTCTATAAACAAAATGTGGTGGGTTACCTTCTGGCCAATTATGTAAGCAGTAAAGCATAGCAGTTAAGGTACACGCAAATATTGAGTCACAGGTGTTATAAACGAAAGCAAGTCTTGACATCGGTGTGACAAATGGCATCGATGTACCGCTGTGGACTTGGTTGTGCATGGCACCATCACACCAGTGTCAGTCAGGTGTTGGGTGTAAATCTGAAAAATACTGACCGGCGAGTGACCATTCCTATCCTATCATTGCCAGTCTGGCGTTTGGGTGTGGCTGTAATATCTACTAAAGATAACGACCAGTGCAGTCATTACGAGTACTTACTGTTGAATTTGTGGTGGAAATTCTGGTGAGTAGTAAACTCTTTCTCGTTACACTGCTGCGAATGTCTTCAGAAAGGGAAAGCGATATCCTCGCCCCAGGTCAAAATGCAAGCGGTATTCAGTTGGTTCATGTCTATCGTTTGTATTTTGACCTGCGGCGAGGTTTGTTTTCCCCTTCTGGAGAATCCCGCAAGAGGTATATTTTCTGTACATGTTTGTGATTCCTCGCCCCAGGTCAAAATGCAAGCGGTATTCAGTTGGTTCATGTCTATCGTTTGTATTTTGACCTGCGGCGAGGTTTGTTTTCCCCTTCTGAAGACTTCCGCAAGAGGTGTACTTAAATCTTCTGTAGATGTTTGTGAGTCTTTTGGACGATCTTGTTGTCTCCATTCTGCAGTCAATGACACTTTTGAAAATTTTGGAAGTTCTCCTAACAGTTCCCTTTGATGATATGCAGCAACTGATGCAGTTAATAGTGTGTCTCAAGGAACGACTTAGAGTGTTAATGGTGTCCTGCAGTTTGTTATGACTGCTTGAAGCAGAGGACTTTTGTTTGGCAATAGACAGCTTACGAAATTAGCGGCCGCCATCTTTTTTTACGATTTTGCCGTTGCTTGGGTTTTTTCAATGGGATTTTGCACTGTCAGAGGCGTTCAAAAAAAGAAAGGTCACACAGTAAGCCACTAGAATTGCATAAAGATATTTTAGCAAGCAAGCAGCGAATAAAATATATTCGAAATATATTTGAAAAAGTTCGAAAATTCGGCTAAATCGTAAAAAAATGGCGGCCGCTAATTTCGCAAACTGTCTATTTGTCAACTAAAAAGTCTTGTTGTTTCCCTCCCGAGTCAACAGTGATATTGGTTGGCATTACCTCCTGAAAGGTTTGTTTGTTTGTATTATAAGTGCTAATATTGAATAGACATCCTGCGAAAGTCGGCCATGACAGTTCAGAAGGGGTAAACATTAACCTCGGCCTAGGGGGCGTCGTGCATTTGTACAGTGGCTCCTGTGCACCGTCTGTACAATGCACTAGGCCCAAGGTTTGTTTACCCCTTCTGACCTGTCATGGCCGACTTTCGCAGGATGTCTGTTTGTCAACTAAAAAAATATTGTTGTTTCCCTCCCAAGTCAACAGTGATATTGGTTAGCATTACCTGCTTAAAGGTGTGAATACACATTCTGATATTTCTAATGTATGTTTGTATTATAAGGTCTAATATTGATGAGTTGGGGAATACTTATGGTATATATGTTGGGGGGGGGGGGGTAAAACAGAATTGGATGATTTCTGTTTTACATTACCTTCGTTGGCATGGCCACACGGGAATGCTCGCATGACTCTTGTCGTTGGTAACGGTATGCAGTTGGTGACAAAATGATTATGACATTGGTTATATTTGCTGTGATACACTTGGTAAAATGTCAGCCGGGAGTTTAGCTAGCTCAGCCGAATGTCTGTTAGAATATTCCCATGATACTCCGCTTGTTATTTTGTCAACAACCTTTTTTGAAATATTAATCAACCTGTTCACTCTCTGCGGCAAAAGTTTCAATTGTTCTTGTATTTACATTGGGTGTCAAAATCTCTTGGATCACTTATGCCCGCCGTACTCGGTCAACTTTTTAATCAATATTTCTGAGTATTCTCAATAAAGGCGACATGTGGGTCTACACTTTTAAGCCGCAGGCCCTGAATCTGAATTTCATAAAAATCGTATGAAAAATTTCGCCGTCAACAGTGGGCATTGTATTGCAAATAGAGTTTTGATATCTGACTCTCTGATATCTTAGGCTTTGTAGAACTTAAAGGCCTGCAGGCTATGTTTCACATTTCCTTCTACATAATCTGTAGGGCCTACTTACTGAAATAAAGATGAGTTCGTGGAATTATCTGCGGCCACACTAAAACGGGAAACCGAGACAACTTGTGTATTGTCTGATTGTCTCATTAGGTCAGTTTCTTTTTTTTCTACTTACTTGTGAAGGAGGGAAACAATGAATGTTGGCTTAAGTAGTATAGGCCTACACATGGCATTGAAATATTTCCACACCTTGTATCAGCTGTCAATTTCAATAGAACTCCATGCCCTATGTCGCCTTGGTGACGATAGGTCCATGGATAATCTCACTTAACGGGTAAGCGGCCCATACACGCACAATATTATTGCACAATCAAAATGTGCAATATTATTGCCAATCTTTCTTCTGCCCATCATGTTAAGCTGCCCATACACGATCAATATTATTGCACAATATGAGGATCACAATGGGCAATATTATTGTCAATCTTTCTTCTAACTAGCGTGCTAGAAGCACACGACCACCCATTTGGGCCCCATATTGTGCAATAATATTGCGCCGTGTATGGGCGGCTTTAGAAGCACATGATCCCATTTGGCCCTACTAAAAAAATCTCTGTAGGGTGTGACAGGGTGTTCTTGGGTGCTCTAGGGTATTCTTGGGTGTTCTTGGGTAGACTGTTTCAAAATACCCATTGAGCAAAGGGTGTTCTAGGGTATCTTTAGGGTGTTCTAGGGTATCTCTGGAGTACCCGGACAACCCTACAGGTACCCTAGAACACCCTAAAGATACCCTAGAACACCCTTCACTCAATGGGTATTTTGAAACAGTCTACCCAAGAACACCCAAGAATACCTTAGAGCACCCAAGAACACCCTGTCACACCCTACAGAGATTTTTTGGGTAGGGGGGTCCCATATTGGGCAATAATATTGCACGTAATATGGGCCGCTTAATAGCTCTTTAGTTACAACCTTTCTAGTTGTAATCTTTTCAATGAAATAAACGATGAACATGTATGCGAATGAGCTATAAAGGGGTTAAAAGCTTGAATTTTATTTTCTGCATGAGAATGTTTGGCAACAAGGAGGAACCACAATCAAGGCCTCTGGCTGTGTTCTCTTTCCATGTATACGCCTGGGTAGTTCCCAGGGTTGATTGAGTATGCAAGTATTCGTGACCCAAGGCTTTGAAATTTGCATACAATAATCTTAACATGATTGTCGGCGGAGTATTTCTTGCAACTGTCTCCGAGAGTGTCTTTAATTCTGTACATGTACAAGGACTTGATTGGGTGGAGCACTCATTAGGATACTTCTAGTAATGTTTATCAAAATGGGGTACGTATTTCAATATTTTTATGTTAAACTTGGTTTTCCCCCTGGGCAGGAAATTGTTTAATTAGACCGTTTAGATGCTTCAGGGTTCTTGTGTTAGGTGATTACAAAGACAGTCCCAATTTGGGACACATTTTCCTTAATGGGTTTCGTAGTCATTTAATTTAAATGTCGAGAAAGATTCTTTGTTATAGAGAGATTTAGACAGTTATTTGCTTCATAATTTCTTCTCAATTTCACGAGCGACGCCAGGCCAGATGGTCTAAAATGAGTAGATGTGTCACTCGAAATCACTCAGTGGTAACTAAATCGTTATTTTGTTATCAAAACTAGCATAACAGGAGATCGCATTAAGAAGAACGAGGTCGTTGAAGTCCTAGATAAAAAGCAGTCAGCAAGTGCCTGGAGTGCAAACTATCTTTATTTCGTAGTTTATTACATCACTTGTGACTCAGGGCGGCGTATTGAGAGCGTCTTTAAATGTCTCAATCAAACTTGTATCTACACTTCTCTACTTCAATAAGTGGCCTATCATCATCTCAAATTTGACATGGAGTTTCATATCTTCCAAGATGACAAGAGGTTCTACGGGGTGTGCCAAAAAAAGATCTTTTTTAGGAACGGCGTTATCGTTTGTCTTTCTGTGTCCTCCATGTGCATAAATCCGATTCGTAATAGAGGTTCTTCACCGACGTCACAAATCAATGCTAATGAGTTAATTAATACACAATTAGCCATGTGCTTGGCCGTCAGTGATAGGCTACACTACAGCTCTATGTAATTCAGCACTAACTGTCTGTTTTTACAACAGACAGGTGTCATTCAATCGTCAGACTACTGTAGAACATGTGATTTTATTTGACAAATCATATATACCGGTACTGAGAAACTGAAATTATCAGAAAGGTAGTTTGGAAAATATTCCAGTTAAAATCTGATATCTTTTCCAGTAAACCCCATTGACACTGACGGCCAATATGGCCGCACCAGTTCTATGCTAATTAGGGTGTGATATCACGTGAAGAACTCTATATGGACAACCTTACAACTAGGGCAGTGCTTTTGCAAGTGAAACAAGTGGGGTGGGGGCGGGCACACCCTGTCATAAAATCCTTTGTCCTGTCAAAAATTGTTGTCGTTCCATTATTATCTGCATTATTACAGTGCACATTGTATTGGAAAAAAATGTTCATATTTATAGGTGGATACATATCAAAACTACCGGTACGGGTATTGACATTTTGTCGGGAAGCCTTATTCATTTTTCATTCTCATGAAAACTTCAGGCCCGTAGTTCTTTTGTTCATAGAATACAAGAGGAACTGTACTGCTAATTATTGTGTTCGACAATCTGTAGATGAGGTAGTTCTGTGCCTCTAGTCCACTTGAGGTAAACTCTATTGCCCACTTGTTAAAAACACCTTCACAGGAACTGCAGTACAGTGCGCAGTCGATGCAGGCGTAATAAACATTTTTTTGTGAGCTTTGGTTTATATTTTCTCCTCAACATGTTGGCATCTATTGAATCTACATATATGAATTATAAGAATAATGAGGTATTTTCGGTGACAAGTATACATGTATAAGTAAAGTCGTCTCCGAATTTCGCAAATTTTCAGTCCCAACCGGGGTCTTCCAGGCACTTTCTAGCAGAGATCCCAGAACATTAATGTTGTCATTAAGGTGGCGGGGGTGACTAGCCCGGTGTAACGTTAATGAATGTACCCTGTTAGCCAGTGTCCGGCGGACTGGGAATGACGGCCGAAGGCCGTCATTCCCAGTCCGCCGGACTATGAATTATAGGGACATTCTGTAACGTTACAACAGTAGTGTCAACGGTTGTCCGTCCGTAAATGACCGTCCGACCATTGTTCAGGTCTGATAGGCCTTTGGCCTGTTGTGAGTCACAGCGAAGGCAAGTCAATAGATTTGGTCTTGGTCGAATTTTGTAGACATATTTTTTTAAAAAAAGTTCTCAACTTCACGACGATGCGGAGAAGTATTTTTTAAACAAATTTAAGCCTAATTACCAATTCAAACTTC
>NMRB01001971.1:92002-110403 GCA_002633025.1 Notospermus geniculatus | reverse complement strand
ATTTGGAGCCGGCTGTACCCGTCATCGCCTCTGAAAACTTCATCTGGGACTTGCCATTGTTCATGAATAAAGTTACATAATCAGTCAATTATTGTGCAGTTTTTCAATTCGGAGATCTGAAACAATCCATAAACTCACATATTTCGTTGGCAAAATAAACTTCGGTCGTAACACATTCGTGCAATTCAATTTCAAAACGGACCTCAATTGGATGCGTTCACTATCTCCCCGCCACCTTAAATAGGTTCTACACTTACATGTACATAGGTTTTCATACCCTACATGCACGAATCCAATGGACTGATTACTTTTGATCTGAGATGTTGGGGTCCTGGTGATATCGATATCACGAATTTGATATTTTCAGATAACTTGCCATACGGTCAACTGAGCAACATGAAACAAGTCTTAATAGTTCATGCCTACTTATCCAAGGACGGGATTATGTTAAAATTCTCAGGCTCAAGTGTCCGGGTGTTCGAAATATCACTCCCCGGGCATGAGATTTTGATATATCAAACTTGATAATTCGAAATATTTCTGCCTGTGGTAAAGGTAGAGGCATGATATCCCCAATACCTAGGTTATTGAGGATGCCCATTTCGATTATGCAATGACCTTGATGATCAGAGGTCAAGGTCAAGGTCATACTTTGATAATTTGAAATATCTCTGCCTATGGTAGAGGTAGAGGCATGATATCACCCACTATTAGGTTATTGAGGATGTCCATTTTGATTATGCAATGAACTTGATGATCAGAGGTCAAGGTCAAGGTCAAACTTGATGATTTGATTTGAGCACATCAAAATGGCTGCGAGCAGGCTGCTTGTCATGCCAGTAGGGCCCTCTTCAACAAGCGGGGACCATCAGACATTTACAATGTCATCTTGTTTGTGCTGTATTTTGGATATTTGTTTTTGGTGAGTGTCCAGACTCCTTGGAAGTCCAGCTTACTGACGAGAGAGCTAAGCCTGTATCTTTTTACCACATGCCAAGACACCCACCTGACCACCTATTCATTCCTATTCATTCCGATTGATTATTGCTTTATTCTTAATGCCTTTTTCAAACACCAAGAATGGTTTCACTGTGATATACGGGACGCAGAACCAATGCAATATTGCTGAGCGTTGTGAGTGCCGTTGATGACTAAATAATTGATCCTGTGTAGAACTCACATCGACTGAAGTCACTCCCTTTTCACGAATATTATACCTGTACTCCATGAAAACTGTCAAGTTTGACTGCGCAGTTAATGTTGTCATTACATTCCATCTGTCAATCAGATGGTTTATGGTGCATTGGTGGCCGTATGGCATAGCGACCACAAATCTCAGATCAGACCATATACAAGTGGTTTCTGTGATGAAGGTGTTTGATTGGTTTTTCTTGTCTCTTATTTGCATATTTTCACCAAAAGTCGACATAGTACGGAGTCACAAGATAATGGGGTCATAAAGACTAGCAAATGAGGTTAGGCCTACTTCAGATTTGTACAGCACTGCCTAGTGCATTTGAATTGCAAAATTCAAGTAAAAGCATTTACTAGTCTTTATTCATATGACCCTTTGCCTTGATCTGAAATACTTTGCCAAGACTTGACCACATTCTGTCGCTGGCCAAATCAGAATCAGAATTCGATGTAACCATCGTGGTATATTAAAACTACACTTGAAGTTTTCAGTACTTTGTTTTTCCATTTGTCATTTCAACTGCCTATTCCTCGTTTTTCCATTTGTCATTTCAGTTGTCTGTACCTCGTTTTTCCATTTGTCATTTCAGTTGTCTATATACCTAGTTTTTCCATTTGCCATTTCAGTTGTCTATACCTTGTTTTTCCATTTGCCATTTCAGTTGTCTTATACCTTGTTTTCCATTTGCCATTTCAGTTGTCTATACCTTGTTTTTCCATTTGTCATTTCAGTTGTCTTATACCTTGTTTTACCATTTGCCATTTCAGATTAACACAAAAGCCATGAACTCTTAATCCAAAACCATCAAAAAATGGACTATAAAGTGCAACGAGATTCTGATAACAGAGATATGAGACTGTTACACCCACCGCCTTGGGACTGCGGCCGGATTCTAAGTCCCTTGTTAAACAAACAAGTGGCACGGAGAACGAGGTGGACATCATACTCCAGTATTATTCTTCTTTGGTTCATATTCAATGGATTAATAAGCATAGTGTCGGCAGGTATGTATATTTTTCCAGAATTTTTATCCTTATATAAAACAAGTACTTTGTGGGATTTCAGACACCGGTCAATACAGGGTGGCCCAAAAACGCAACCGCATACTTCTACTAAACTTGCACCTATGTCATTGGTACGTATGGATGGGGAATTTTCTTAGGAGCTAAATGAGACCAAGATTGTCCCATTCGGTTCAGTTGTTTTGATTCTGGAGCTATTTTTGTGAAACAAAGTCAGGTGCACTTGATAATAGGGGATTAAAACTGTGACGTTGTTTTGAATGGCAAATTCCATCCGTTCAAGTAAAAGGGTTCTAAGTGCTATGTAATGAATGGTGCGAGTAAAAGTTTATTTCATTGTTTAAAAGTTATTCCTTTGTTCTGTCTTTGTGTATTCATCACAATCAGTGCGATGAATTGATTGGAAGTCATGCAATGGGACGTGCTGACTTTGCCTCACAAAAATGGCTCTAGAATCAAAACAACTGAACCGAATCGGACAATCTTAGTCTGATTTTGCTTCTAAGAAGATTCTGCATCCATCCATACCAATTGTGTGGGTACTAGTTGAGTGGAATTATGCGGTTGCGTTTTTTAGGGGCCACCCTGTACAGACGTGCAGTCACGTCTTCTGACTGATGTTTTATGTGACATTCTCCTCAAGAAATCGTTCATTATTAATATTGTTTTGGCTATACATCATGAAGGTACACAATAAACGAGTTGTCTATAAATTTCAATATTCATACCTTCGTGCAAGCTATAGCAATTTCTGAGTTGATGTATGAGGTTCCAACATGCATTGGTCGAAGTATTGATCAAGTTGATTGTTACTTTGACTGAGAAAGTTGGCTACATTTTACACTACATGTATGGGTATACATTGCAAATGTTTGGTGTACTGTATAATGTTTGTTTCTTGGCGAAATGAAACCACTTATCAGGTCCTTGAGAGGTGTTACTATTATTTTCCTATTCGCCCAAAAATACTTGGGAAATTCTAAAAGAAAATACATAAGCTTACATACATGTAAGGGAGTAAGACATAAAAGTGAAAATAAGAAGTGGGCAATTTTGGAATTTTGCGTGAATTTTTCAATTTCTCAAATTGGGAGAAATTGTTTTCCCATTTTGCGAAATTTTCTTAAAATGGCATGACATTTTGTCTGATTTTTAGGGGGACGTTTCTCAAAATGCGAAAAAAAATTTCTCACATTTTGAGAAATTGAAAAATTCGCGCAAAATTCCAAAATTGCCCACTTCTTACTGTATTTTCCACTTTTATTCCTTATTCCCTTACATGACGTACATGTATGATAAAATGCAATTGGTGTGATAATAGTTCATTCCTTGACATACAACTATACTTGCCGTCCATCACTATTGTTAATCAAAATCGTACCATGGATTCGTTTCCTCTTCAAAGGTAGTCCCTTGTCCATCAATGTTGGCGCATATACATATACCTTAGTTCACAGTATGTTGTGAATATGTGGAGGAAGGCAACCTCCAACATTGATCTTCCGTGTATGAAAGACCGAAAACAATAGAGATCAACAGAAGCCAACATTAAGTGGCTCTTGTCCACCAAGTCGATGATGACTGTTGACATTCCCGTCCCAACCTCATGTCTATTTGAACTCCATTAAACTCAATGGAGACCTGTCAGGTTTTCACCAACCGTTTTCCAATACATGACGAGTTTCTGTCTATACCTCAGTACTTCATGCAGATCCTGTCGGCAGTGTTATCAACCATTTAGAAATTTTAAAAAACTGATATCTGGTGGTCGTGGTTCCTGTTGTTCGACCATTTGTAGAAAACACAAAATGCACATTCGTCTTTATTTCCAGCTTCAAAGTGTCCTGATCAACTTTTCTCAAAGACAGTATCAGAGAATACACCTGTTAGTAAGTATCAATTTGCAAAAAAATCATGAATAGACGTGGATATCCAAAATACAGAAAAAAAACGACACACAAAATGACAAGTATAAGTTAGGCTAAGTCGTCTCCGAATTTCGCAAATTGTCGCCCCCAGCAGGGGTCTTCCTCACGACAGGCATTTTCTAGTAGAGATCCCAGAAGTGAATGGGATCTCTATTAGAAAGTGCCTGAGGAAGACCCTGGTTGGGGGTCGAAAATTTGCGAAATTCGGAGACGACTTTACTTATACTTGTCATGAATATACGTGGGAAGTGTAAAGTTACATTAATTCTAAAAAAATTAACCTGTGTCCACCATTTATCATTGGAAAGGAAATTCTATATAAGAAGAGAAGAGAACCAGTGATTTCATTTATTTCATTTAATTACAAGTCACCAAACAGCTTGATATAACCTTGCTGACATAACTCATCTATTCCTTTCAAGGAATATTAAAATATCCTGATATTAAAATATCAGGATATACAGGGCATTAATTGTTGGCCCTAAAAAAAGATCATGAATGCATGGGAACCAAAGAATGCATGGGAACCAAAGACTGCAAGAAGATGCAACTCAAACTATGTAATAAACTTACCTTCTATTGCTATAAGAACTCTCTTAATATCTCCTTTGCAGATACAGAATTATTTAGTATAAAAATACCACCCGATACCACATGGACCTTTGCTCCTGATAGTTCACAGAGCTTTGTCAGCGGTTACCTAAAACTAGATGCATCATCAGGAAAAATCATTCTGTTGAAACAGCTTGATGCAGAAATGAAAAATCCTTCAACGAAAGTAAGTTGAGAAGATATCTTCAAATATTGAATACACTCAGTCTGTTAATTGGTCAGCATCAACACCAAGCTTTCAGTACCAGTTCATGTCAATTTTTGCCTATCCTTTGTTACCACTGTAAGTTACGCGGCTTCATGGCATTCATTTAGCTTTCTTTTCTTTTTAGGGGTATGTTAGAAGTATTCGTTACAAATTACGATGTGCATACACTGAGAATAATAGTGATTTTCATGTAAGTATGTATATCGATGTTCAGTTGGCAACTTTATTGAAGATTTCTTTCGTTTGAGTTTCAAAAAAGGGAGTAAGAAATAAAAGTGGAAAAATAAGAAGTGGGAAATTTTGGAATTTTGCGCGAATTTTTCAATTTCTCAAAATGGGAAAAAAATTTCCCCCAATTTGAGAAATTGAAAAATCCGCGCAAAATTCCAAAATTTCCCACTTCTTATTTTCCACTTTTATTTCTTACTCCCTTAGAAATCCTTTCAGGCTATTCATATTGTTCATGGAAGAGCCAAATTGATTGGAGATCGGTGCTTTGTGTATAGAATACATTGTGGTGGGTGGGTGAAACTATAATCAGGCAGTAATAAAGAAGGGGCGAAGTCTTAAACTACATTTTTGTATCTTTTGCAGGTTAACTATGATGTAAATGTGTACATAACTAATGTAAATGACAATGTTCCACAGTTTATAGATTCTCCTTATTTCAAAGAAGTAAATGAGGTAAAATTCTTTTTCGCTTGTTGGCAGCTGAGATTTTTGCCTGAAGAAATGGTTTTGATGCCAATCACCAGGAAAGTTGCTTTGGACTGTGTTCCTTTATTTTTCGTGAGGAACTTAAAACATTCATGCATTTACTGAGGGCTGATATTCATAAAAGCTAGCAAATGCTTTTTCTTTAAGTTTTGTAGTGCATTTATGGACCTCGCTGTTCAAATCTTAAGTAAAAGCATTTGCTAACTTTTATGAATATCAACCCATGTGTCTTTCGTCAACATTCACATTGTTACAAAAAAGTCTTTTCTGCCCATAGGACTGTGCCGTAACTTTACAGCGTAGTTTTGTACTTTTTTCAGCTCACCCCTGTTTCAACCACCATATTTATGTTTAAAAACCGTGCGGTAGATAACGATTACTATGGTGCTATTAACTACTATCAAATAGTGGTAAGTTCAACTTTTTTCACTCCGATTATACCTGGCTCTGAGGAGATAGCATAGCTCCATGCAGTGATTTACAAATTTGAATTGATTGGGCCGTTCCTGTCCTGCTACATTCACTGCTTACCCGCCCTTAACTCTATTACAATAACTGACTATCAATTTGTGTCGATTAAATAATAGCCTAATGAGTTTAGTCATGTTTGATGGCCAGTATGTTTACCTACACTGATTTGCCAACAAAATCCTTTTGTTTACGCAGATTAATGGAAACCACATGCTGTTTTCTGTGAAAGGTCGTTGACCAATTTTCATTAGTATTCAAGGATCAGCTCCACCTATTCTGATATCGGCTGCAAATAAAAATGTTAATAGCCCACTTTATACATTCCTGTCATACTTTTGTTCTGTTTATCGACTTTTTGTGAACTTTGCTAACTGTGATTTATGCCATGTTTTTTTATGTGAAAGCAAATCTTGTTTAATGCATTACATGAATTTGTTTATTGCATGAATGCACAGATGCTTTCATCGCTCTGGCCAAGTCCTACATGTAATCGAACCAAAACTTTCATCAAATATGATCTTTCCTACCAAACTGTGTTGTTTTTTCCTGGTAGAGGCCATTCCCTGACCTCGTAATTTAGAAATATTCACATTAATTTTAAACTTCCTCCTTTTTTATTTTGAGAGAACAACAGGATTTTGCCAAGTAGGCCTAGTAGTCATATGGGGTCGTATAATTCATATTAAGCGGTTCTACAGTTAGAACCGTCTTATTCCGGTTCTACGTGTGGTCAACCACTGCACTTGGAACCGGCCTAAAGCAGGGTTCATTGGCGCACGGATCTGGTCCGTTTCCTCTCCGTTTGACCCTATTTTCCGGATACGACAACGCGAAAGTCAATTTAATCGATTTTTTACGCACCTGAATCGGACAAAATCCGTCTGCCAGTGAACCCCGCTTAAGACGGTTCTAACGATAGACTTCACCAAGAGACGGCTTTGCCAATGAGGAGAGCTTGGTTTAACAATTACGTCATCATTACATCCTCGTTTTTTTCAGGGAGGTAGTGAAGGGAAGTTCAAGTTGACTGGTGCAACGTCGGATGGAAAAGTGGCAGTGGCCGCTCCGTTGGACTACGATAAAGGCCAACGTGAATATGTATTAAACGTATCTGCCACAGTAAGTTAAAAGGACTTTATTCTTGCCGTCAACGTGGAGGCCATTATAAAAGCAAACCAAAAGCTTCCAGTATGTTCTTGCCGAAATCATTTCCTGTGAAAATGAGATGGCATTGAATAATGGCTTTACAGAGCTGGCATTACGGGTATCCATCAATAATAGGGAGGTTAAGAAATCAAAGGATAAACGTTAACGACAACTTTATTTTTGTACCGAACAGTCAATATAAAATCTGGTTAATGTGTAGTATGAAAAATAAAGTTGTCGTAAAGTTTGCGTTTATCATTTGATTTCTTGACCCGCTGATTTTCATTTCCTTATTACTCCTTACAGGACAATGGTGTAAACTATGGAGATAAGTCACTTTCTAATACAACCACATTAACAATCAAGATCACTGATGGAGATGACCAAGATCCAATCTTTGAAAAGCAACATTATTCCATGGAGATCACTGAAGATGTAAGTTAAAATCTATTCTTACTTTCAGTAGATATACTACAAAGCATAACGATGTGAAAATAACTTCTATCAACGAAAATGAAATACATTTATGTGTGTGTTACTAAGACAGCTTACAAATTAAATGTTAGATTTCTATATGCATGATCTTCTCTCTACATTATAAGGGCCTCAAATGGACTTCTCTTGATGCTCTCCTTCTCTCTTGCATGTAAACTGCTCTAATTCATGTCATCCTCCTTTATCAGTATACATGTATATATGTTATGGAGGCTTTCTTCTGCATTCTATGTCTTGCCTTGCTTTTCAGATGACTCCAGACAATAAAATTAGTCTTGACTTGAGTAGTTCAGTGAGTTGTTCAATCTATCAGTGTCATTGACAATAAATTTTACTTACATTCACCTAGTCTGCTTTTTGTTGTCTTTCGTTATTCTTATTGCCCATAGATTCTGCATTTACCTGTTCTGCTATCCCGCTTTCCATTCAAACTTGCCAAATCATTCACTGTGTCAGTATCGTATTATACTTGTACTTGCTTGATGTTTTGATGCACGATATTCATGAAATCTTTGTCAAAAGCCCTTTTTGATAAGAGTATCATCAGCCCCATTTGTTGTTAACCATGCACTTACATTGTAGTATACGTCATACCTTGCTTCTTCATCAACGTTTCACCGGTTTATTGTCTTTCTTGTGTATTGTTTGTGTACATGTATCTTCCTCATTCCATCTTTTGTATTGGGCCTACTGATGAACATGGCTTGATCCTTACACCACATTATTGTGAATTATGTCAGATATTTTATTGTTGTGTATAATTTGGAATATTTTATATTCTGATATATTTTATATATTTTATATTCTAAATATTTTATATTCTGATATTTTATGGAGGGACACATGATTTGCTGTTCTGTCTAACTCATCAATCATTATTGTCGTATCATTTTCTTGTACATCTGTTTACATGTATTAGCTGATTTAAGACGAGTATGTAATCAAAGACTGACTAATGAGAAGTCTAGTAACTGCCACTTGCATAAATATCTTACAAACTGCCAAGAAAAAGAGTAATCATTAACTTCGGAGATCAATGCCATTATGTCAGTAGTAAATCAGCTGTTGACCTCTTTCAGGATCCATCAAACGTGGGTAAGAAGTTCTTTTCCACACCTAAAATGAGAGCTTACGATCAAGATACTGGCATTAACCAACCTGTGCTCTATGCCATTGAGAAAGGTAAAATTGGAATGACATGCTGTAACTTACTATGGTTTGTCTCGTACTCATTCCTTATCATGTTATAGCGCCAGCGAGTGAACGTTTTAGTCCCTGGTTGAGGATCATCCACAACAGAAACAGCTCCTCAAATACATGTACAGCGTCTATTCGATTCTGTGAAGTAGAATTATCATGGTAAAATATGACTGTTGATCGCTGACCCTTGCAGGTAATATTGCTGGAAATTTGAAGTATTTTGATATGGAGTCGTCCAGTGGAGCCTTGATACCTTTGCAGCAACTTGACAGGGAAAAACACTCCTCGTGGCATCTCAGGATCAAGGTAAACTATCCAATTGATATTGGTCATTTCATGATCGAGTTCAGGATACGTCTGAACGGTTCTTGGCTCATTTTCTGATAGTCAGGAGAGACATGGATTCAGTGTGTGTCTCTGATTCTTCTTGCCTTACCAACACCACTCGATGTCATAAGTAATCATCATATCCTTTCTCTCTTAGGCTTGCCAGACTGATAAACCGACACAAAGATGTGGAACAACGGACCTTGAGGTTAAGATCAAGGACCGCAATGACAACAGGCCAATGATGACCTACAGGACTCACACACTGGCAATTAGTGAGAGTCCTAAAAAGGGTGCTCCAGTTACAACAGTCCATGCAACTGATCCAGATGAAGGTGATAATGCAGCCTTTGAATACAAACTTGTAGATCCAAGTGGTGCTTTTCAGCTGGATCCAAAATCTGGTGAAATTCGTGTGAAGAACCCAAGCACTTTGGATAGAGAGACGAAAGACACGTTCGTGATACAGGTAAGTAAAATTATTCTTTACGATAGAAAGGCTTTTGTCGCCAATGTCTTTCTTCCCTTACCTGTATTGTAATAGCTGACATTGGTTTATCAAATCCGTGTGATAGTATTGTAAGTCTCATTTCAGGCTATCCAACATAAGCACAAAAGACCACACACAAAATGATAGTAAAACTAAAGTCATCTCCGAATTTCACATTTCAGGTTTATGCAAAAGAAACAAAATCAGCGGAGAAATACGAGAGCCAACGATCTGTGATCACAATAACCCTTGAGGACAGGAATGACAACACACCCCAGTTTTACCCATCGTTGACATACGTATTCGACCTCTATGAAAATGAAACTGTCGATACTACCGTTGGGGAAGTAGGTATTCTTCTTAATCATATCACCGTATTAGTTACTAACCTGATTGATTTATGGCATATATTGGTCCATTTTACTGCCCTCTATGAAGGAATAAGTTTTTACTTGTGCAGTTCCGTTGGCCTTACTCTTTTTTCTTTATAGGTCTATGCAAATGACACAGACTTGGGCACAAATGCAAAAGTGAAGTACGCCCTGGTGTTTGCAAGCAATAATGGCTCCAAGAGATTTGCAGTTGATGAGAACACCGGCCGGGTGTATACAACAAATTCTCTCACGGATCCCTACTTCTATGAGTATCGGTTGACAATCACTGCTACAGACCAGCCATCGCAAGAAACAGACAGAAGGCAAGTGGAAATGCTTCTTACACTGATTGTCAACTTACTTATGCCCATGTAGTATTTCGTCTTGTTAATTTTAGTCACACTCTAAAAAGTGAAGTGTTCAGAACGCGAAAATTTCTTTCATCCTTCTAAACAAGGTTATGGAATGGAAAATTATGGCTATTGTTGTACTGAAATCTTTCTCCATATATTCAGATATTGAATATGTTATCTTCACAATTTGGGGGTATTAAAGCCCCTTTTAAAGGGTTTAAAATCAAATGTGTTCTGAAACCTGCGACATAACTGGTGTTCTGTTTCCTCTTTTGCGTTCTGGACTAGAACGCAAAAAATATATGGAGAAAGATTGCAACACAACAATAGCCATAATTTTCCATTCCATAACCTTGTGTGTAAAAGGATGAAAGAAATGTTCGCGTTCTGAACACTTCAATTTTTAGAGTGCAGGAGTCAACAATTCGTTACCACACATACCGGTCTGCGGATTGGCAACACCGGTGACAGTGCTCTCATTTTGATGGCTTTTTTTCTTTATATATTTCAGGAGCAGTTCTTGCTTGGTTGTTGTCCATGTTAAGAATCTGAACAACCACCGACCGCAGTTCGTAAATGGCCCCTATAAAGCAAGGGTATCCGAGGTTGCAATAGACGGGACTATCGTCATACCACTGACGGTGAATCTTTTGGTTTTATTAAATTTTTTACCAGTATTTGATTGACAATAGTGAGGTTTCGCAAATCTGACGAAAAAGCAAGTACGAAATACGAAACTGGACTTCATTTCCATGACGTAATGTATTTCAGGAGATGGTTGGTACCACAAATATTGCCTGCTGCAAGAGCGTCTTTTAGCGTATGACGTTAGACCGATAGTTACGGTCTGTATTAAACTTTGAAATTTATCTTTCGTTTCCATTTCATAGATTCGAAGTGGAAATTTAAAAATTCAAGATGCACCATAACTCTCTCGGTCTTACATGATATGCTAAACGACGCACTGGCGGCAGGGACATTTGTGGTAGCAACCATCTCCTGAAATACATTAAGTCACGGAAATGAAGTCCAATTTCGTATTTCATTCTTCGTTTTTCGTCAGATTTGCGAAACCTCACTATTAAGAATGACACAAAATGTTTCATTTCACGGTGACTTCCACACTGTTAATTGATTTTGACGCTTCTGAGCACAAGAATGAATTCTCCATAAGGTTATCGTGTTAATTACTGAAGTGTGCGCTGCTAAGTTAAGTGTGCAAGTTGATTTAAGACTTTACTGGCTCGTGTGCAGAACGTTAATCTAGTATTTGTTCGATGCAGGCCACAGACAGAGATGGAGTTGCTGGTCTCAAGTACAGCATCATCAGTGGGGACCCTGACAACAGATTCAACATAACGTCAAAGTGAGTAGCTTATTCCTCGTAAGAAGCATTTTTGGCTATAAACTCATAGCAATATGCTACTGATTTCACTATGTTCACCAAAATGTAATCACGTTTTCAGCATTATTGGCCAAGGCCAATTGATCACTTTAAGAATCAAGCAAAGATTTTTTTACCATAAGTGTATTATGTTATCTCCCCTCTTCTTCCTGTAGTGGAGTTGTGATAGTGCAAAACCAACTAGATCGAGAGAAAGTGCCAAGTTACAGCCTAACAGTGCAAGTGGCTGATGAATCTCATGTGAGTAACTGCAGGGAGTTTGAAGGGAAAGTACCATCACACTGCAAAAAATATTTTCTTATTTTTTCTTACTTTCTTGGGAGTGAGACAAGAAAATTTGTACTTTTTCTTGTGATTTTCTTGTCTCACTCCCAAGAAAGTAAGAAAAAGTAAGAAAATAAGAAAATATTTTTTCCAGTGCAGCATTGGGTTTACGCCACTGTGCCTGTAACGTTCATTTACAGTGATGCATTAATAGAGCATACATGGAGCATACACAGGGCATCAACACATTTGACCATTTCCTACGACCAATGCTTGAATATGCTAGATTATATTGATAGTAAAAGTAAAGTTGTCTCCGAATTTCGCAAATTTTCGACCGCAACCGGGGTCTTCCTCAGGCACTTTCTAGTACAGATCCCAGAAAATCCCATTCACTTCTGGGATCTCTACTGGAAAGTGCCTGAGGAAGACCCCTCTTGGGGTCGAAAATCTGCGAAATTCGGAGACGACTTTACTTTTACTATCATTTTGTGTGTCGTTTTTTTTGTGCTCTGTGTTGGATATCTAGATTATATTGCATATACTTTCTTTGCATTTATTTTCTTCAAATGTACAAATTACAAATTACAAATTACAAATGTTTATTGTTACCAGTAGATGTACATGCAACTAATTATCCTTTCTAAACTCTTCCAGAAGGCGACAACTACCCTTGACATTACTGTCGTGGATACCAATGACAACGTCCCCAAATTCACACAATCCATTTACAAGTTTACGGTCAAAGAGGAGCAGCCACCAGGAATCCTTGTAGGCAAGGTGAAGGTAAGGCCATCAGTCTTCGTAATATCTCTACTTTTGCACCACTGTAGGTTTCTTCGGCACCGACTCTGAGACATAAGGCTGACTTTACATCGGATGACACACGACACGAACACGCAGGCGAATAATGGCTTCACAAAGGATTCATTCCCCTTGAAACTTTTGTTCGCCTGCGTGTTCGTGTCGCGTGTCATCCAGTGTAAAGTCAGTCTAATGGTACTGAAAAGAACATTTAATTGGCTTAAAACGTTACAGATGGAATGGCAATTTGCTGTAAAAGATGATGATTGTCACGACACATTCTTTGAACTTTGAGCCTCAATTTCTTTGTCTTTGTCCCGTCACTTTGTCTCATATTGAAACATATTCTCATATTCAACAACGAATTTTTCTCCCTTTAAGCATACGTCTTTGCCAGTTTTTCAAAAAACGCCATTCTTTCTGGGAACAATCTCATAAAACTAACATTTTCTCTCGTTTTTTTGCAAGTGTTCCCCTTTTTATTTTGATAGTTGCAAATCCTGATGGAAAATGGTCCCTATGACGCAGTGCACGATGTACATGTACTTTCCATATCTATAATACTATTGTAGAATCCTTGTTCTTGCATGGTTATTTGAAAGCAGTGTGTTCGGTAATACACCACTAGGCCTATGGAATCGGCAAATTTTAGTTGGTATAGCCGTCGAGCATAAGATTCATTGTCCTTGCTTGTAACAAATATTGTGATCAGGTTTCTTCCGTTCCATAGCAAATCCTACTGTTTTTCATTTACGTCTGTTAATGAATGTTTCTATTAAGCAGTCTTTGCTTTGAAAACCTGATTAGAAAAGTATCAGGCACCAACCTTAGGTAGCTGCACATAGAATACCCTCAATCAGTTCAAGAATCGATCCAACTATCATTAATTTCAGTAAGTAGAATTTAAGTATTACCTTGCATGTTGCTACTGCTTTTTGCTGATCGCTTCATTACGGTGGCCCAAACATGCCATGTATATATTTTTGTCCACATTAAAATATTCTGAACATTATTGTATTTTTTCTCGAATTTCCACCCGGGTGGAAAGTATTTCCACCCGGGTGGAAAGTATTCTCACCCGGGTGGAAAGTATTCTCACCCGGGTGGAAAGTATTCTCACCCGGGTGGAAAGNTATTTTTTGTTTTTGTTTTTTTTTGGCTTGATCGCATTATCGTAAACTTGCTGTTTGCGGTTTACAATACTTATGGGAGCCCTCGAATTACTGTAATACATGAAGTAAACAAAACTTTGCCTTGAAATACAGACGAAATTTATAGATACATAACTGAAAAGTTGTCATCTGCCAATAATACTAGTAAATAATGATATTGAATGTGTATGGTAACTTATAAGTACCAACGGGCCAATGGAATGTATACTAAAGGGGCTGTTTTAGTAAGAAATGTCATTTTCTTTCAGGCCACTGATGCTGATGAGGGTAATAATGCCAAGTTAACCTACCTATTTGGTACTTCATGGTAAGCAAGACTTCCTTCAGTCTGTGCCATTTTTACCTGCGCTCTTCACAACCTATAGCATTGGCATTTTATTGTCATGTTTACCTTTCAGGGCCAAGGATCTCTTCTCCATTGACCAAATTTCTGGCGAAATTAAGACATCGACAGACACACTTGATCGTGAGAAGCAAACCAAATACGAGTTCTTTGTTGAGGCAAGGGACCAGGGTGTTCCAAACAGCCTCACTGGTATTGCAACTGTATCAGTTACACTGGAGGACATCAATGACAATGCACCAAAGTTTCAGAAATCTACTTATGTGGCTACTATACCCGAAGATACTGCTCCAAAGAATTTTGTGACTCTTGAAGTAAGCCTGTCTCATTGACCTTTGACCTCATTGAATTTTGTGACTCTTGAAGAAAGCCTGTCTCATTGACCTTTGACCTCATCGAATTTCGTGGCTCTTGAAGTAAGCCTGTCTCATTGACTTTTGACCTCATTGAATTTTGTGACTCTTGAAGTAAGCCTGTCTCGTTGACCTTTTCATAGCAGGATTTAGGGAGCACACACGAACAAAGAAAGAGCGAGTTGATTTCAGTACAGTTAAATCCTCCTTTTGTCAAAGATAAAAGCTCTTTGTTACATCAATGCGTTTGACTGACAGCACTAAAATTCCCACTGAAACTCTTGCTGATGTTTATGTTGATGTCTGTTTCAACATCTGAGCTGCAGTGGCCATAGCTTGTACGTCTACAGGCCGATTTAATAGACGTTTGCTAAGCTAACCATTGGTTCCACCAAACATAGATAAGCGTGCGAAAAATGTACAACTTAATTTTTCACCAAAAAGCCCCGTTTTCTAAGCTCTGTATAGCGCTTACTATTCATCCAAACAGGGCTTTTTGGTGAAAATTTAGTTGTACTTTTCGCATGCCTATCTATTTTTGGTGGAACCAATGGTTAGCTTAGCAAACGTCTATTAAATCGGCCCTATGTAAATAAAGTTTTTTCTCCGAGTTAGATTTGGCTCTTCACTTGTTTCAGATGAGTGATGTCGATGAAGGCACAAATCAACAGGTTGTGTTCAAGATCACCTCTGGTAATGCCTTCTTGTTTGAGGTTACCAATAAGGATAGCACAACAGGTGCAGTGTCTGCCAGGAGGGTGGTTAGCTTAGCGCACAATGCACCACGTCAGTACACCCTCAAAATCTCGGCTAGGAATGTCAAACCACTGGAAGGGAAGTTGGCCGGCAAAAGTAGCGAATCGTTCGTGACTGTTGTTATAAATATACAGGTAATATGCTCTGACATTGCATGGTCAAATGCAGGTGTGAAAGGAAAGAATGTCCCCAGGAAAACTGTCCCAGGAACAAAAGATCCTATTGGTACATTATAATCTCAGGTGATTGGTTTCTATAGCCATGCACCTTAATCCGTGACTGAACAATAGAAGCGGACACTTTTTACAGGGGGACATTCTTTACTGTTACACCTGACATTGTTTCCAAATTCTCTTGACAAGTTGCATTCATTAGCTTTCTCCTTAAGCACAGTACTTGACATCTTCAACCATTTTTTCGGTAATTCGAGGTCACACGTCTGTTTCTCAACTTTTGCAGGACATCAATGACAATATTCCAGTCTTTACCAAAAGTGTCTATAGTTTCATTGTGCTGGAAGACCAAACTACCAGTAAAAGCTTTGCAAAGTAAGTAATTTTTGCTTATACATCTTGCATGTACTGTATGTATCTGAATTGACAAGTGCCCAAAAAACATCGTTTTCGATATCCTTTTCTGAACTTCTACAGAAATTCCACAGACTCAACATATCAACGTATATTTGGCCTCTTNACGTATATTTGGCCTCTTAAGGGGGGGGGGGGTGACACGATTCAACATTTGTTGAAAGTTGAAAGGTGTTGAATGTTGTTGAAGCTTCTAAACCCCCTTTCAACAGGTTGCCAGAAGAAACATGAAGCTATTTTGGCAACTTGTTGAAAGACCCTGCGAAATGTTTTAAAAGTGGGTTAGACGCTTTAACAGCTTTCAGCGACGTTCAACACCTTTCAAGTTTCAACACCTTTCAGCGCGTTGAATCGTGTAAACCCCCTTTACACAAATTCATTTTTACAGGGTGCTTGCGATTGATTCCGACAGTATAGCCAGCAACAAGAAATCTCATTATTGGATTATAGGCGGGACTGGTACTGATAAGTTCAGGATTGACCATGACAGTGGCGATCTCTTCCTCACTGAGTCACTTGATAGGGACCCACCAAAGAATGAAACTGGTTTCCAATTCGAAGTAATAATTCTTTCCTTTATATGTCTGGAATAAGAGATTGCTGACCAATAAAGCCTCCTTCTCATGCACAAAAATAGACATCCAAAAAACAGCACAAAAACGACACGCAGTATACAATAAATCGGAAAAGTCTCCGAATATTTCGCAAATTTTCGACCCCAATCGGGGTCTTCCTCAGGCGCTATGTAGAAGGGATCCCAGAGGTGAATTAGCTTCTCATGCACAAAGATGAACATGTCCTCAGCTCTGACATGCCACCGAGATAGAAAGGAAATTAGCCAGTTCATACTTTCTCCTCTTTTCTCATGAGATTCAAATATCCAACATTCACAAAAAACGACACACAAAATGATAGGAATTCTCCGAATTTGGCCAATTTTCGATCCCAAGCGGTCTCTTCCTCAGGCACTTTCTAGAAGAGATCCCAGAAGTGAATGAGATTCTGGGATCTTTACAAGAAAGTGCCTGAGGAAGATCCCGGTTGGGGTCGAAAATTTGCCAAATTCGGAGACGACTTTACTCATGAGATTCAAACTGAGGAATTGTTGCCTTGTTTTAGGTTTCAGCCAGTGATCTTGCTCCCGCTGCCAACGGAACGATCATAAATGTGACTGCAACTGTTAATATTGATGTGAAAGATGTGAACGACAATGCTCCTCTTTTCTCCCAAGGTAAGAAGCAAATGGCAGTTCCAGGTGACACTCACCACAGTCTCCTTAAAGCACCACTATGCAGGTTTTGTATCTCGCGACGGCCGACGTAACGTTTGACCTTTAGGCAACGTCGTACATGTATATGCATGCTCGAAAGGACTGTTCAAATCGATCTATTTGAATGATCTAAGTTACCAATTAGGCATTGAGAGTGTAGCTACACATAAAAGAATGACGAGTTGAAGCATGGTACATACTTACTTGATGAAGGGTTAGTCACGCTATAACAACACGTTGAACTTCTCAAGTGATGAAACGTACATGTATGGCGGCCATTTTTGTTTCGACATAGTATCAGTCCAGCCTCGGTGTTACCACTGGCTTCATGTGTTACATAGGTTGGACAATGCATACAGCCGTGCTTTAAACATTCTAATTGGCTGGGAGGGAAACCTTATCGAAAGCACTCTAGGAGGTGCTAGTGGTACTAAAGTAATTTAATGCATTTATGTTCGATTTCTTGTCCTTCTTTCAGAATCATACACAGCCACGTTGAATGAAACAATCCCGGTGACAACAGAAATAAATCTGGGCATATCAGCTACTGATGTTGATGATGGTGTAAATGGTGAATTCTACTACTTCCTTGAAGGAACAAAGGTAAGTTCAATATCCCTTGATATGCTTGATGCTGAACTTCCTACTGATGTTAAAGAGCTAACTGAGCTATGTTTGGTGGGGTATTCCAGGCGCGGATCTAGAGGGGGGTTTGGGGGTCGTGACCCCCGCCTGCTCTCCACCACCAATTTTTTTATTCGTCTACTCCCCTCGAATACGTACATTAATTGTATAACAAAACTGAGCAAAAATAAAGCTGCTGTTTTGATACTGAGATGCCATGCAGGAAATCGCGTCTACAGCTTTCTAGATTTCAAAATCTAGACCCCCATCAGCACGGGCACCTTC
>NMRB01001971.1:75189-88007 GCA_002633025.1 Notospermus geniculatus | reverse complement strand
GTCCCCCCCCCCCCCGCACAGCAACACTCTAACCATGCCTATGGCGTCCATCCCATAAAAGGATTTACAAGTAACAGCACAAAAAATATTTCAGCTTTTACACTAATGTCTGGACAATGATAAGTATCGACTTTGTCATCAAATGTCCTATTTTAAGGCATAAACCACCAGGGGTTCGGAAATGGGCATTACCATGCGTCCATAGCCCTTTCGGTCAAACGTCCCTGATGACGAAACAAACAGACCATCACTTACGAAAAACGTGGTCAGCTAACAACATGATCAGGCTAGCATTTGGGGGTAAAATCACCTATATACTCAGAGTTATTTGGTCAAATACTCCAATTAAGGCGGGATTTTGGAATGGAAATGGCTCTTTTCTCGATGATTCGCAAGTTGATGGCTTCTAAAATCACCGCCTTGTGTACGAATTATACCGATCACGGCCGCCTTGTGTTGGAATTATAGCGATCATGAACTAAATGGGAACTAGCCCTAGAACACGTTTGTCAGAAAACGTGGGCAGAGCCGAAATTGAGACCAGTCAAATGAGACGATGGTTCCTTAATCTACCAGACTGAACGATTCTTTAGGAAAATCTCTCCTCGGTGTTTTCTAAATGAGCCTGGCGAGGAAAGGTTCCAAGCGGCGGCTTCCGTTTCGGCGTGAACACTAGGATTCTGCCGTTATTTGACCGCCCGCTGCTGGTCCATCGACCTTGGGTAGTCAGATGACCAGTGGAACATGTACCAGTTGGAACTATTCTGGTATTCACAAAAAATTCACAATTTGATGGCACCTTTCTTAATTCAAATTCGGTGAAAAATACAACGACGGAAAGGTCAGACAAAATGAAGTGCGCCAAATATCAAACAATAGGGAGGTTTAGAAATCAAACGATAAACCTAAACGTTAACGACAGCGTTATTTTTGTACCGAAATAAATGCAATATAAAATCTGGTTGATGTGTAGTATGAAAAATTATGTTGTCGTCAAGCTTACGTTTATCGTTTGATTTCTCAACCTCCCTATTTTCAACACTTCAGCATTCCTTGTGCATTATCAAAACCTAGTTGGATTTCAACGTCAGGCATGACGTGTTTGTCTTGCCTTCGGAATCGTCACCTTTATACTAACTATTACCAATCAAGCTTTGTCGTATCTATTAAAAAGCCATACTAGATGTTGGACACAACGATGAGATCCTCTATCTCCTGCACTTTGCAACTTGATATCGGAATCTTACCACGAATATCGTATTTGTCTGTGGACTCGGGATCAGGGGACGTGTCCAGTCGAAGTGTCAGTATAAAGGGAAAGAGAAATTGGTCTGAGCCTTTGGGATGCTTTGTAGACTGAGAGACTCCAGCAGTAGGAATATTCAGTGTTCCTTCTTTAGTTTCTAGTGGCATGAGAATAGACGTGTTTGGTGTGGTTTGAATATGCAATCAACTTCTCACTTCTTTTGGGAAGGGTGGTTTACGTACGATGTAAATTTAGAACATATGCATACATAATAAAATTCTGAGATACTTCTGCTATAATTCTGCTATACTTCCTCTGTTGATACTTTGTAATCAGCTCTTCTCTTAATCAACTCCAGCAAACAATGAGGTTTTGTTTCTATTCAACTTAAATTTTTTCACTCCTTCCTGTTTGCACAGGGTTTTCTTACTTCAGATCTATAAGTATAATTGGGATCCAGCTCATTCACTTCTGGGATCTCAACTAGAAAGTGCCTGAGGAAGACCCCGCTTGGGGTCGAAAAATTGCAAAATTCGGAGACGACTTATGTTTACTATCCTCTGTTGATACTGCTGCAAAATTCAGTAAACAGGTATCTTGTATTGAATGCTGATCCCCCAAGCTCCAAATATTGATAAAATCAGAGAAGCGAAGAAATACTGACCCGCCATTGGGCAGTAAGTCAGAAATTCAGAACAATAGAAAAGTGGTAAATTGTAACTTCTTCTGCTTCTAGTACACACAACGTGAAAAAAACAAAGCCATCAATGTCCAATGATAAGAATTTATTGAGAATATAATAATGATAATGGAGAATGAACTCTGAGCCCGGTGGTCGAGTGGTTAGCGCGCTTGACTTCCAAACTGCAATGGGTCGGCGCAAGTTCGACTCCGGGCCAAGGCATATAATTGTGAAACAAAAATGTGAAAAATTCGAGGGTCCGTCGGATGGGACTAAAAGCCGTGGTCCCTTATACCTGAGTGTCTATGCCAGGGCAAGTAAAAGACCCCACACAGGTGGACTGTAGCCTGTCGTGGACTCCATACCTCCGGCAAAAACCCAACAGGGTTACGACGCCGGTAAATGATATGATATGATATGATATGAACTCCCCAATTGCTTGGCAACTAGTGTCCGAAAATGGAAAGCTATATCTGTGCAATGTGTACGACCCATGTCAATGCCATTGGAAAACATTCGAAATGGAAATCGCCACGTAAAGGGTTAACAGATCTCATTATCTCGCGAGGTGATAGCATTTGCCTCGTATCGGCACGCCCTTGAGAAGCAGTGAAGATAAGCCACTTAGAATTCTGTTTCCGTTCTGACGAACAGAGAAATCACCTTGAGTCATGATCAGAACAGGTCTGATTGCGGAGAAAAATGACTTCCTCGAGAAGGTGCCAGATTCAAGAATATGGGAGGCAACATACGTACGTGTATTGCGTCAGTGATCGTTATTGGACCGGTGTAACGTTTTGCTTCAGTGTGGCCCGTGTGCCAGTGTGACATTACAATACTTGACGAAATAAGGCGCGACTTGACAATGAGCGACACACAGAGAAACAGTGAGTCTGTTTCCCAGTGTGTTCCAAAGAGTGGGAGTCGCACAGAAAAACGTTACACTGGGAATGGGGATTTTTAAAAAATTAAAGTTTGGGTCTATAGTCTGATATCAACTACGGTAGAGGTTCTCATCGGACTTTACACTTAACCCCAGTCTTTCCTGAAACCTTTCAGTAGAACTCAGATGAGCTGCCCATTCGCTACAATCGAGCATTTCCGACCGTTACCCATTTATACACCTGGGTTGAGAAAGGCCAGTAAGGCATTGAGACTTGCCCAAAGTCTCACGCCCAGTGGGATTCGAACCCGGGACCTTCTGACCGCTGGTCGGAGACCCGAACCACTACACCACCGAACTCCTTTTTTGAAAATACATATTTGGTGATATGAAGAAAGTCTAGCAAATGCTTTTACTTGTACAGTGCTTTTCAATGTATTTGTGAAACAGAATGGAAAGCATAGTAGTCATTCATATTACCAATTACTAGTAATTGATCAGACTGATTTGCGATAGCGACTTTCACAGACAAGCATGAAAGCTTGCAGTCCGATTTATTTGCTCTGAGAACCATTCGCTTAAGATGGACCTTTGCTTTAAAGGGCAACAACTTAAAACTTGATGTGGCATCATGGTACATCAGCCCAACATAAATCAAGCATTTGTCATGTTTGTCTTGTACATATAAGACAAAAATGACATTCGTAACGGAACGCAAGGCCCACGAGTGAAAGGGATGTTTCAATCTGCACTGACGTGGATAGACACGGCTCTAGTACGTCACCCTGACGACCAGTGTGTAATATGACATATAGGATTCTTCATTCCATCAGGGGACAGCCATGTTGATCGATAGCCTAACATCTTTTCGGAGACGTATATAGCATTCTTAGTAGTAGTTATAGTGATATGTGGCGGTATAGTTCATTGNGGCTAAATTTCAAAGATGAACTCGCCTCAACATCATGAGCCAGCAATCAGCGGCTTCCGTTTGATGTTCTGTCGTGTGTTACTAACAGCGTGGCGCGCGGTCACTGACGTAACAAACAGTGATTAATGAGTCCCAAATATAACTTATAGAAGTATTTTTACAGATCATTTGTCATTCGGCCATTTAACCCCTGCCAAATTGCCCTCGATATCAAACAGTGAGGCTTCAATTAGGCCAGATGCAGAGTCTGGAAGAGAAAGGAATGAAGCAAGAAATGTGACCCGCACATAAGAATATTGCAGAGAATGATAAATTACTTTAATGTGGGGCTTCCAAAAAGCCGGACAAATTATAAGATTGGGGATGCCTTCACCCCATGGTATCGGCCATTAGGTCGTTTCTCTGGCTTGCGTTAGGTAAAAGAGGCAACAGAAAAAAGCACAAGAAAGTCGATCCAATGTAAACAATAGGACAAATTTGGCCTGAAATAATGAAATATAATTCGGAAGTTAAAAGAATTCCAGCGGAAGTTGCAGGGGTCTGACAGGAAGTTAACAACCCCTCGCGTGGGTCGATTTGATAGATTAACGACAAAGATTTAATTGCGAGTGATTAAAGAATTTTCACCAAAATGGCTTTACTTGTTGTCAGAATGTGTGTTTTTAGCTTTTATAGGCCCTACTTTGTAGATGCCCTACCCCACTGAATCTTTAACGAGAACTTGTAAATGTCGACAAAGATAAAATCTGCATCAAATTCGTGAAATTTCGAAGTCCCACTCCTCCTAACCCAGATTTGAATTTCAAACCAGGGAATATAATCTTATCGGTTTTTTTATCTAGAATAAAATTCAGTCTTTTCTTCTTTATCAAAATATGTAACGTGGTAATTTGTACCTGTCTGTATCTGACAACGGAAAGTCGTCGTATAATCTGTATCAGTTAATCGAACCTTGTTCACTTCATGGAAATGCAAATCAACAGAACAAAACTCCAGACTGTAGACCAGCCAGACAAATTGGCTTGTCCAGTGTCCATACTTTTCTGCACCCATTTGTTCCAGATCCACCTAAAGTTGGCTTCGATCTGACGTGCATAAACTGTAGAAGATGTATAGAGAATTTCGTTACGCTTGTTTTGAAACAGTCCAAGTACAGGTCATCAATGTATTAACACTAGGATAGATTCAATTTTACTGCTCGAGCTAATCAGGTCCATGATTGTCACATGTCCAATCTGACCCAACCTTGTTTTCTTGCATACAGAGTGTACTCCATCTCCAAAATAACACTGTTAGTACGCAGACAGTGTACAAAAATGTACTGCCACTTGCAGTCTATTAAGACTGGAACAAAATCGAAAATGTCACGGCCCTAACAAGCATATTGAGCAAGTCAGACTGACAGGTAAAAGGAACGAAAGGAAATGATGTACAAAGTTGATGATTTGTCCAATCAACGTTTCTCTTTTTTGTACCGTTTCAGGATGTTGGTAATTGGGGAGATTGGATCTTTGTGCTGGAGACAGGAACCGGGCTGAAGGCGGGAAGGACGGCCTAAATGATTGCAAACAAGTGAATCCAGCGTCTCTAACGTATCAAGAAGGGCGACGACCGACATGACGTATTGCGTCGAGCCAGGGCAATGGCCGCCACAGGAAAGTGGGTTCGACTTCGACGAGGGCTGGAACCTTTCCCTCGCCGGGTCTGGTTGGCCGACGGAGATCGGGAATAAGGAACACAACCATAAGACCGGCAGAGCCATCGTAAAAATCATTTTCGGACGTTCGATCGGAAATACGGTGGACATTTGAGTACAGGAAGAAGGGAGAACACCCAGTCTCTTTTGAACTGAAAGGGATGGACATTGATTGTGGGTACTGAGCAAAGTTTGTACTCAGTATTATCCCACGCGAGCATCATATATAACTGACTATTGCGTTATGAACGCGCATATTTCGTCGATCAATCGCTTCATTTCAGTTGCAGTTGCCATTTGAATTTCGATTTTGGTGATGACGACGACTTAATAAAACGGCTGGATTGTATCCTGACGATCGTGTTCCCGACCACACGAAAACTGCGATGCGTCGAAGAAAGTCATCTGGTAGAACAGCTAAGTCAACTCCATCCCCAGTGTAGGAGACTTTGGAAATGTGATCGAACTTGCCATCGATGGGGTGTTATATATGGACATTAACTCAGTATTTGCAAGATTCACTCTAGTTTTATAGATAAAGAAAATACGAAGTTTTCGTCCTAGGCTTGGTTTTTCGAACTGGTTGTAGACACTATTATCACACTGTAGGTTGTTGACGTTCGTTGTATTGGCGTTATCTCAGTCACGTGAGTGAAGCCCCCCCCCCCCCAGGTTGGGTGTGGAAAAGAAGAAAATGTAAGGCCGAACGTGGTCTACTAGCACCGTTTCGGAATATTTACTTCACCAAAATGCAGAATTTTTTCCACTGCGTTTTGAATAGCGTTTAGAATAGTGATGCAGCAAAATGAAGAGGGTCTATATGGCGAAGGTCTGCCACTTTACCACTATGAAAGAAAAAAATACAATTTACCGTACCATCTCGTTGCAAATTGTCACTGCATTATAGGCCTATGTCATAGTTCCTGAAACAGGTCTGAAGGGAAAGAAATGTCCTAGGAAAAACTGTCCTGGGAACAAAAGATCCTATTGTTACATTCTAATCTCTGGCGATTGGTTTCTACACCCATGCCGCTTATTCCGTCACTCAATAATAGAAGTGGACACTTTTTACAGGGGGACACTTTTTACTGCTACACCGCTGCGACGAGAAACAATTGCCCCTCGTGCGAAGTCTCACTGAGGTTAATTCAAGCTTTTAAAGCTATAGACCTTCCAAATAACAGGCATCCCGTATGATTGGTATAATCAAGATTTAGATTAAACGGTTCAAGTTCAAAACTTTAGGGAATTAAAATAATAGCTTTTCGAAAAAGTGTAGTTGGTTTATAAATCATTTTCTACGCGGAGAAATTGCGTTTCTGCGTAAGGCGCCCAAGGGATTGGGATGTTACCAGTAAATGTTGAGGGTATATTTCTGACACAACGGAACAAATTCACATATACAGTGATGCCGTCTAGAAACAAATAACGTGAATTATTTGTAATTTTTTAAAAAATTCAGATACACGTCTGGTTATCAGCACTTGGTTGATTACTATTTCATGTTCTTTAATTGTATCTCCTTTATATGTGACCCCTTGCATAACATAAAACTGTTTGGGTTCGGAGATTGTTCCGACTACTCGCAGGGTACTGAGGGACGTCTCCTTTAATATAGGTCATTACCATCTTTTTTTGAAGATGGGGATTTGGCCTTGTGGTTAGAGCGCGCTGCCCGTGAGTGCTGGCGAATGATGCCTAATGCGAGGGTACGTGGGTTCGAATCCGGTCGGAAGCTATGTCTTTCACCTAAGAAACCTGTTACTATTTCATGTTCTTGGGTTGATTTCGGAGCAGGTTTTAAGCATGAGGTGGAAAGATGATTCCTAACAGCGATTTTGAAAAAAATCGGCCATTGTTGTGTTTACATAATTATTAGGAAGGATGTGAAACTTTCGTAGGGGACCACAGATCTGTACCTCGAAATCGAATTATCACTCCTAGAATAATAAGGGTTACCCCCTCCAAAATCCCCCTCGACAGTTCAACGCACTGATAGTTGACATTTAAGCGGGTGATCCACTGTTGCGATTTTGGCTTGAGACGGGTTTGCGTTCCCTTGCGGTTACCTTATAAGGACTTCCGATTGCCATATAAGGTAACCGCAAGGGAACGCAACCCCGTCTCAAGCCGAAATCGCAACAGTGGATCACCGGCTTTAGGCTCATACAGATGATTCTACATGTACAAAGCGCCAAAATGTGCAGATTCAACGTTTTTCGTTCGAGAACAGGAACATGTCTCGGTGGAGCCTTATCGCTGGCTTCAACCTGTTCGACAAAGTTCAGAAATCACGCGATATTTGTCGAGATCTCTCCTCGCCGATCATTCCGAAATCTCACGACAAAGACACCTCGAGATTAAGTTATCTTCTAGTCACCTGGGACCGTGCTGGGGACAAGGTTGATAAGAGGTTAGAGTCGATTTGCCCCACGTGACAGAGGGCCGTCAAGTCCATTGAAATTTTGATAAATTAAAGACCCCATTAATCACTTGGGGAGGGACGGCTGTTCAAGATTTTGTCCGTATCTTGGCCGATGGCAATAGGCGGCCGGTGTGAGTTCGTTTCATGTTTCCGCGGACCTTCCTCCGTTTCCCTTTTCGGTGGCTTTTGATGCCTGACCGGAACGGGTTGGTCACGGAAAACTTCCCGTGGATGATGCTACATGACTAGGACGGAACTTTGGCTTATCATCCTGGTTCTAGCAATCAATTCGCCGGGTTTACTGTAGGATTGACTTGCAGATGTCAAATTGAAAGAGAAATACTTAGAATATATTGACATTGAAGGACTTGATACAAATCTCAATATTCTAAAATCTTCCCATCTACGATAAAATCATGACTACCAATGTTGAACTGATCAACATGGAACATGTATGTACAGTTGTGCTCGAAAGTTAGTGAAAGACCCCACCACGATACCGTGTTCTAAACATTATTGTTTTATTCTGAAGCCATGTGATAAAACATTCACATTTCTTGATATTTTCATACTATATTGTGGCTGCTTGCATTATGTCGATCTATAAGTGAAATGAGGTATAATTGGTAATATTTTGAGCTCAGCAAGTTCCGTGTATATCGTGGTGGGGTTCACTAACTTTCGAGCACAACTGTAAGCTAACAATCCATAAGTTCGTGAACGTTTTGACTTAAAGACAAAAATCGTTTTCTCTGGCCAGGGATGATTTGAGGACCGATTTCTCATCAACAAACCAGTGGAATCGATGTAGGTAAACCAAGGCATACAAGATTTGTAGCCACAAATTTACCACTAGAACATCGCATACAGAAGATGAGAGGGTGGAAACGTCCCCTCCGAGGTTCTTATCTTCAGACATTAGTGAGGTTTCGCCAACCTGACGAAACACGAAGTACGAAATACGAAATTGGACTTCATTTCCATGACGTAATGTATTTCAGGAGATGGTTGGTACCACAAATATCGCCTCCTGCAAGAGCGTCTTTTAGCGTATGACGTTAGACAGATAGAGTTATGGTGTATATTAAACTTTGAAATTTATCTTTCATTTCCACTTCGTAGATACAAAATGGAAATTCAAAAATTCAAGATGCACCATAACTCTCTCGGTCTTACATGATATGGTAAAAGACGCACTGGCAGCAGGGACATTTGTGGTAGCAACTATCTCCAGAAATACATAGGACCTGGAAATGAAGTTGAATTTCGTATTTTGTACTTCGTGTTTCGTCAGATTTGCGAAACCTCTCTATTGATACTTGTGGAAAAAGCAACGTCGAGAAGGTTTGCGATTCCTCGGAGGCCCTAGCATTTTGAATACAGTTCCACTGGAATCCAAAGTTCCAGAGCGTGTCACCAACCGCTTGGCAATGACTTTACAATACATTGCCACACGTACATGTACATGTATACAGTGTGCACGAAAATACATGCTCAATAGCACTCAAGATAACATACTGCATACAGGCAGGCAAATTCTCCAAACATTATTGTGAACGAATATGAATGGTTTGTCACGAAAATCGTGACTGTGATGAATTCCCTGCTATTCTATTTTTTGAGTCCTGGATCAGTTTAATAGTGTTCCAATGATTAATTACCTAGATACATCAACAGGTACCATTCCACGCCTGGTAGAGCGGGAAATCGTGTAAACTGTCCATATTCGATGCGTTGGAATCGCAGGTTAAAACTGGCAAATGATAGGACATGTTTTTTTCTAACATGTGAAAATCATGTGTGCCCTTTTTGTTGAAAGTCGGATGATACATTAGGCCATCCGACTGTCGACTCGGCCGATAGATCAAAGCAAAATACACATGAACACAAAAAAAGATGGTAATCTCTCTTTCATGTCTTTAGTTTGTTCCGTCGGCCGATAGTCTGATAGATGGAAATTGTAACGCTGTGGAATACATTCGTACTAAAGGTAGGGAAATTTTCGCGTTCGATTGCGCTAGTCTAAAGGTAGATTCATACTTCTCCGTTTTGCACTTTGCGCTTGTCCGTTCCCTATGTTTATGTGCGGTACCAACAATAAAAAATACTTTTTCTACCACGCACTCGCATAGGAAACGGACACGCGCAAAGCGCAAAACACAAAGTATGAATTGGCCTTAGGAGCATTTCACACTTCCTTGCCGACCAGTATGCTTCTTGCCAGGACGTTCCAAACGAACCATTTCCATTTCGCTTTCTGATCGACGCGGAAGTATGAATTTGTCCTTTAGGAGCTTGCAGCCAACTTTCTGCCGCCTGCTTTCTTGAAGTATGGCCTCCATTTCGTCTTCACCTGTTGCTTTTGCGACATTTTTTGTATTACATTCCACTACCGTCATGACCGTACCAACGGAGTAAAGCGTCCGCGCGTGTGTGGGCAATATGATGACCAAAATACACAATATTATTGCACAATATGACGATCAAAATGGGCAATATTGTTGCCAACCTTACTTCCACCCATCATGCCAGTATGTGCCTATTTTGGGCCCCATATTATGCAATAATATTGATCGTGTAAGGGCCGCTTTAGGCGCGAATTGATGATCATTTTTAGCGTTTAACAAGGCGGAAAGACATACATGTGTTACAGTAAACTCTGCATAAGCCGACAGTGTCTAAGTAAACAAATCGCCCGCGTCAAAAGTCAGCATCTGGCCCCATCTTATGGAATCTATAAGTTAAATCTCTAAGCTGACATTTTTCTGATCTGATATTTTTTCTTTGGTCCCAGAAGTTTCGACTTATGCAGAGTTTACTGTATCTGCATACGATTTACAAATTTACAATAAATGGTCGCAATTTTCAAGTATAGAACCTGATGAAATCGATAGACATTGCTAAAGCCTAGGTCACAAATACACCGGCCCCGTACGATTTTCCCCACCCAGCGGCTTGCTGCCGGGACTTTAGAGACTGAAACACGGTTCTAAGATGAATTATGCCGAAATCGCCTCAAGATAAGCGGAAATTACACTGAATCAAACTGGGCACTGTAGAAATTGGCCAAAATGTCTGTTTTTACTCGCCGTACGGGCCCCGGAGTGGATATGTGACTGGGGCTTAGGCACCCCACATCCACACGTTCGTTTTGATATTTTCATCAACCCAGATTTTGCCCACCCGTGCTGGATACCAAGTCTGTCATCATCATGGTCTATACATTTTATGCAGAATTCATAACTCATAACGATAATTTTAACCGCAAATGAAGCATAATGTTGCGCATCCGAAGGGTATACGCAGATTTCTTACGGTTTGTTCGGTCGGTTGAAGAAGGGGGCCGAAATGAATCAATCGCCTGACACGAATTGATTCCAATCCGGAGGGAAATCAGAAAGAACGTGCGTGCGGAATACACTTTCGGCAAATGATTTCTGGTCTAATCAATCATACAGACATAAATATAATTGCATGTGATAAATGTATGTATCATACCGCGGAGAGAATAAGGTCTTTATCAATGATGTTTGAAGGGCGCTGATGGAGAGGCAGAAGGTTAGGGCAAGGGTTGAAGGGTCCAAGTTCAAGGACCTTGCAGTTGGCCGATTGGTGGAGGCTTTATTGATGACATATTCAATTCATTTATCTTAGAAGAGGAAACCAGTAAATTTACCACCAAGTTTCTTTAGCAGCGAGAAGCTTACGCATTGAATGATTGCTTCAAATTCTTGCCCGCTTTTTTCTTCGACTTTCAACGATCTGCAGAGGCCTAGCTTGGCTGTTCTGCTTTATCCCCACTTAAAATATGGTGAAAAGTAAGAAAATCTCACATTTTATGCAAATATTTCCTCACAAACAATCATGTTGAGATTGATTTGTTTATCAGGGACAAATAATATCTATACTCTCTCAGTATAACAAAAGTTAGGGAATGACTGTTTTCATGCTGATTTCGAACATTTTGCAAAGGTCCTTTGTTTTCCTAATTATAAACGCAGTTGATGTCATATTTTTCACTTGCCATTATCTAGTCTACATTATAAGGTATAACATTTGATTTTTTTGTGAAAATCAGTCATCTGTAAGGTAATGAAAAATTAGTTCGGAAAATGTTCCGAAAAAGGACATCCCCTTTCAACTGCAAGATGTCGTCGCCAAATTCTTAGACTCAAGTACAAACTCCATGCCAACAAACATTCCAGTGGTAAACGATAGCCTTACTGTTCAAGTTCAGGAGGGTCTTCCTATCATTGCTAAAAAACTCACCATGAAGTTTACCAGTGCCACCTAGCGTTCTTGGAACAACTTCAAAAGACGGGCGACAAGTTTTCCAGTGTCGCTGATGATTCACACACACGACAGTCATTCTTCCGTCAGAATTTGGCTTTTATCACTTATTGCAAAAAAATCATTAGTCATTGCACTTTCTCACTTGACAGTCGGCCTTAAATTTTCTTTCGTCATTAATAGCCCAGTCTAGTCTCGTAAATGGTCGTTCTTCTAATTGACTCATTGAAGGGGAACAAAATGATGCACCGCTTACAGACGATTGACCAAAATTCCTGTTCCTCTTAGATTGGTATTGATGCCTTATTAATCCGATTATTTCATATGGTTTTTGACGAAATTACATGACGATTTTTATGTTAATGAGGTTATTAAGAACAATTTATGACTAATTGGGATGAATTAATTAGCGTATGTTGTTGTCTGTTATCGTCGAGGCTGAGAATTCGGCATCTCGATGGACGATATTTTTGTAGCTTTTTGCGTCGTTGTTTTTGGTTTCAACAATCGCGATTGTGCCACGTTAGTCGAACTTCTGTACGACAATGAAGATTTCTATTATAGCTGATGTCATACAAAGTACATGTATCTGATATTATTAACATCGATAAAGCCATGAGCTACAGTTTACTGCAATTCTTAGAAGCCCCCCCCCCCCCCCCCCC
>NMRB01001971.1:62544-75181 GCA_002633025.1 Notospermus geniculatus | reverse complement strand
ACCCTGGTCACGGTGGGGAAAGCAAGGGGCCTAAAGGTCAACATTACGGCAGATGAACGATTTTGCTCTCCTGGGGGGGGGGGGATTTTCATTGGGTGCCAGGCAGTGGACGGCAAAGGTCATGAATATCAGGCTTAACGCAGGCTTGGATGAAAATATTATGGCCATTTTCATTTCATCTTGTTACAACGGGATGACAGATCTACGCTGTATAGTGACTTTTAAGTGGCTTTAAGGCAAATTCCAGCGTATACCGGGAGCGTATACCGTACAACGACGAATATACCCCTCAGTATGGCGAAAGGCAGATGACCTAAGAAGTTGAATCATTTTTTTGTGGAATCCTTTGGAATCGTTCACAAGAGTAGCATACAATTCAAAGAAAGGCCATTTGTTGGTCAGAGACACGACGAACTTTTTTCTGACTGTGTGACGAAATGAACTTCGCAGGTAATTAACAGATTGTCAGCGTAACCTGCTCGGGTGAAACAAACACCACGATCTCTTTGCCGCCTAGGTGAGCAAATTAACACCTTTGGACGGCAATAGGGAAGATTTATACGTCTGATCTCATTCCTCATGTGGCCTCTCCCTCCATTATTCATCCCCGTGTTCATTTCTCCTCCAGGCGTGTTGTAATCAACATGCTTTGTTCTGTACACTAAGTATGGGCGGTTATTTCCGCAAAAAATCAGTGTCCGGTTTTTCATTTTAGCACAGAATTCCTATGTAGACAGCGCACAAGTAGCGTGAAATATCTTCAAAAGCAAGATTTATTTTGTTTATCCGAGGTTTTGTATACAGACAGCGTAATTTATATGTTGCGAGAGAAACTGTACAGAACTCGCGAAAGAACCAAGTTTAGGATCCAAGTTTCGCATCCAAGTTTAAGATAACAATTTCTCAATTGTCCGCTAGATGGCGCCTCAGTTGAACCAGCCGAGGCCCTTATGTACACTGTAGACTACCCTCGGCCAATGGTAGCCTACCCAATACTCATTATGTTAATGATTAGGCCTCCATTATGATAATAGATTCAGCTGAAGCGCCATCTAGCAAACGATTGAGAAATTGTTATCTTAAACTTGGATCCTAAACTTGGTTCTTTCGCGAGTACAATTTCTCTCGCAACATATAAATTACGCTGTCTGCATACAAAACCTCGGATAAACGTAATAAATGTTGCTTTTGAAGATATTTCACGCTACTTGTGCGCTGTCTGCATAGGAATTCTGTGCTAAAATGAAAAACCTGACACTGATTTTTTGCGGAAATAACCGCCCATACACTAAGTACACACTGGTATCAGCAGCAAAGGTGAAGCAAGCATTTAGGGTGAGGACATTAGCAGATACTTTACACCCTGTACCAGGACATGCGGTTTTCAGTTCCCCATCAATTAAACTGCAATTAACAAGTGAAGAGTAATGCGACAGATTGACCCAATTTTACCCCATTACTTCTTAATTCGCTACTTTTTAGCAGCTGTGTTTCCATCGAACAAGCTAAAAAAATGACTGATGCCAGATATAAAAATGTGCATGTGCTAATGACACACCTTCGTGAGAATCCGTCGTTGTTCGCCGGGGCAGAAAAAATGTCCACGCAGGGTTTGCTTTCTTTGGTGATAATTTGTCCCGGGGATCCCACCTTACAATAGGACTTTTATCTGTCAGAGTCAGATTTGTCCTAAATCAACAAAGAAAAAAGTCATACAGAAAATATAGAAGGGGACGAAAGAATAATAGCGCTATCTTTCGCGTACCTGATTGTATTTTTGGCTGCTGGTAATTTTCTCGCGATGGTGCATATTTTTTCGATTCAGATACATGCCACTCTTTATTAATAACAAAAACATTAATGTTATCCTGTAAGATATGCATGATCACGCCTGGTTGGCCGTGATATGTCAAAAAATCACGGAGTTGCGCCCTTATCTTGATATTTTCGACATTGGAAAGTGACACGATGATTTCTTTCGCGGCAATGACGGCGGCCTCGTCGTATGCAAGGTACACCGCCGAAAGAAAAGTTCCCTGAGCTTGGAAACCCTGGACGTCATCGCCAGAGGCGGCAGGTGCCGTGACACGAAGACATCGTGAGTACGAATAAATAAAACACGATTACAGATCCGGGAAGCGTTCGAGAAAAAAAGCCGAACAAAAAACGAAGGATTGGAAATTAAGTGTCGCTTTCTGTAATTACCATATTCGTGACAGAAATCGCCTCGAAGTTTCAAAGGGCGGAATGTGCTGTTTTAAACCTTTTTTTAAAGTTTTCAGATCGGATTTCAAAACGGCCACTTAACTCTCTAAGCTACAGGAAACTGGTGTTTATTCAATAAGCAAACTGCTTTGAATTTAAAAGGACGGTGAAAAATTTTGTCGTAATTACAGGGCGCGTCATTGACTGAGTCGGTAATCATCCCTGCATGTTGTTGAAAGGTGCTTGAAGGGCGTGGCAAAAAAATCTCGATATTATGCCCAGAATTATTTTAAGGACCGAACATTACTGCTTTGAGCGACATCTGGAGCTCTTTGAAGTGTACCCTCTGCCATTATACAATGAAGGGACATGCTGTGTGTTGAAAAGAAGAAATACGCTGAGCTCAGGCTACCCTTGCGAATGACAACTATATGCAACTCTACAGGGTGTTTCAAAAAAAAGTTGTCATCTCTAAAATATCGCCTAGAACCCAAACCCATGAATATTTTTGGCTCAGATTTGGTATGTAGATAGGTCAGGATGTATGCAGGTGCTGGAGAAATTTTGGCTCTGACCGCTTCATGCGTGGATGAAGAAGAGGCCTCGGACTGAGCAGGTGCAAAATGCAAAAAACCCCAAAGATTTATCAGAAAGCAATGAAACATTTATTTCATTTGTTGCGTAGGTCCTTTTTGTCAGCTTCTTAGGTAACTAATAGCCATTCAGAAGGGTTTGCAGAGTTCCCTTCAGCCCAATCATTGAAATGTCCTCAGTGAACTTGCATCATCATGGTTCTTTTATTGTTTGGAGGACCCTTTTACTTTTGGGGTCACTGTTCCGTCATAACAAAACACCATCATACAAACATTACATAAACATTATGGGCCATATGCACCAAACGAAGATTATCTTTAACTCAGGTTGATCCACAACTTTCCCATTGTCACATCATGCCCTGGCAAACTTGAACAATAGGAGCAGTCAGCCGCGCTTATTGCTAACAGATGGCAGCACAGTCTTAGCGGACCAAATGTACAGGAAATCTATTATGATCGCTGCTCGATCGATAATGACTGGGTCCGCTAGATGCATTGAATTGGGCCCTAGTGACACCTAGTGGTCAACTCGCTGACAGCTCCTATTAGTGAAAAGTTGTGGCTCAACCTGAGTTCAAGATAATCTTCGTTTGGTGCATATGGCCCTATGAGTATGTCTACACCTAGCAGCTTACAAAATCTAAGCCAAAAATATTCATGGGTTTGGGTTCTAGGAGATATTTTAGAGATGACAATTTTTTTTGAAACACTCTGTAGCTTTATAGTGCACCACCACTATGGCTTCCTTGAACCTTACTGTGCTTCAAACTAACACCTTACCGTTTCTTCGCATGAAGTTTGCAAACAATCTACATTGAGAATGACACTTTCGCCTCAATTAGAATTGAAATCATGTATATACTAATCCCCTTTCTTATATCTCCAACTGGCCAGAGGGATTTGGAATCCTTTCCACAGGCAGTCCTACGATAGCATGATTAAAATTTCGATTTAAACCCAGAACTCGTGACCTTGAAGAGGATGGAAGTTTAATCTGGGGTTTATGGCAATGATTGATATGCATAAGATAAGGCAGATCTATGAAATCTACCAAACAGACAGGTTTGGGGCCTTCGAACCTTCACGCCTGTTTTGAATTCACAATCGACTTTGATTATTGCGGGAGATCTCACTGACAAGTGAAATTAATACGTTCTCAGAAAATCATAATTTGGATGTCGTCATCACGGATGACAAGGATAGTACTTTGTCAAGGTTGGCTGTCATCCTTGCAAAGAGAGTCATGCAATTGGATGCCAACTTGATATCAAGCATGTCAAGGGGCATTCCTTGATGAAAGTGAAGAAGTGGAGTTCACAATGAATGCACGTGTGTTGAGGTAAAATGCATCCAAATAATAGGGATTTTTCGCAGAGCTCCCCCCAAACGCCAAACCCATTGTTCGATGCCACGAAGAGAGCACCGAACAAAGGATAGGCGTTCGCGTTGGCGTTTCGGGGGCTTGGCGAAAACTCTATAATATAATTACTGTACATTCGCCCTCCTACCGTCCGGCCGGACCTTTACATAGTGTATGTCACAAGGCTTATGATGCAGGTCTGCAGGAAGATGTCCCTGTGGCCCCCCTACCCACACGCACGATAACTCTATTGCGGACGTTAAGGGCCGAAGGTCCAGAATTTGTAGTCAGGTACAGTGACATATACATGTAACTGTTGCTAGCATGCTTGGCCATCGCTCAAACTAAAGGCTAACGACGGAATCGAGAGACTGAGCAGCTTATTGGGCAACAAGGGATGGACGAGAAGCTCAGATTGTGGTCAAGAGGGAGAACATGAAAGGCAGTTACTGCTACTGCTGATCATGGTTCACTGAAGAAAGAGCTAGGCCCAGCAAGAGTAAGACAAAGCTTTTCTTTCTACGTCCATTGAGCACGTTGTCACCCTACTGGAAGATACAGAATAGCACAAAATTGACACACAAAATGATAATAAGCAAGAAGTCAATCTCCAGAATTCACGAATTTTCGACCCCAACCGGGGTCTTTTTCAAGTGGAACTTTACAATCTGAAACTCTAGAAAAGACTGTCACCGTACTGGGATTCCTTTTACGATGAATCGAAGGCCAAATCAATAGATTTTCAATTACCAAATTAACCGGGCTACAGGGTCTGCAAATGATGGTTCGGTGTTACTTACAACTCGCATATCCCTTATGAAATGACTTCAGTTTTTGATACCCTTACCCCAACTCCTGCCTCCCTTTTCTCCCCTTTATTTATCACCGAGTCGTGATTCATATCAGACCATTTCACAAGTACACACCAAATCAGATCAACCAGCATCGCATCGAAATGCTTCGATAGCATCACGTCATTAAGAATTATCAGTCGAGCATCTTAAATTTCATCAGCCGAATTGTCTTGTAATTCTATTTTCTTGCAAGTTCAGAAGTTCATCGAGATGGTCTTACTGCATATATCTCCGTGGATTACAGTCATACTGACAGATTTTCTCAAGAAGGGTATCATGTAATATTCAAGATCTTTCGTCTCATTGACAGCTGTACCATGAATTACTTGAATATATAATTATGCAAGATTGAATCACAGTTTTCAATAAATGATACGCTGATAAAAGAAATGAAATAAAATTAACATCGGATGCAAAAAATAGAAAGTAATACATGTAGGTTCAGAAAATTGTAGACTGGTACCCGGTCCTAACTATTTTACATCGGACTTTTGCATATGTTAGGACCGGGCGTGCCTATCGCGTTCGTGAATCTGATTGGCCGCTGCTGGCGCAGGTGGCAAGTATAGGAACTATTAGGTTGATACCTTTTCGATTTTCAATCTCTTCGTGATTGGTGGATTTCGTGGGTCAAATGTAGGTCACCTTCTATCTGCATTCCGGTACGTCGGCCGTGTTGAGAATTGAATAAATTTACATAATTTACATAAAATTTCCAAGTGACGTCACTGCCTAAATTGCTCCACAAATGGCGGCCAATACTGGTCCTACCAAACAAGCCACGTCCGACTGCAGCGCGCAGGTTGGTAGGATCAGGTACTCCTAAGAAAATTGTACAGTCTTTCGGTCTTACAATCTTTTTGACGTATCTTCGCTCGTATCTTTCAAACGTTACTTCTATACAATGCGCATGATTCATACGCAGGAAAACAATATTGAAAAATTTGGAGATGATCCAGTCATTAGTTCAGGAGTTATTGCACTTTTTGTGTTTTTGGTTGTGGCCACCTACCTGGTGGCAAAGCCAAGAATCGAATCGGACCAAAACTTGGTGTCATAGGTCATGTGACCTAGGGGTATATATGTACTAAGTTTCAGATCAATAGCCCCAGCGGTTACGAAACGTGCCCTGCTAACGCACGGACGACGACGACGACGACGGACACACCATGACGACTAAAGCTCACCAGGTGAGCTAAAATGAGGCACAACTTGTTGCCAAATGGCAGAGAAAATACCTCGCTTTGAATGGGTATTCATTTCACCAGCTACTTTCAGAAAAATGAGGGTCAGTTATCGCACAGTTTCTTGCGTTTTAGTCACTTTGAAGGGAAAAATATTCTAAAAATTCCATTTCACTATCTGAAATACGTCTTGCTGCTTCGCAAAAAATCGACAAATCCCGTCAACTTTATCAGCAGTAGGAGTCATCCTACCACTTTGTGACGTATAAAAAGTCGTACTCGGCCCGTCGATTTCATTCAACAGATCAAAGGAGCCGCTCAAGCAGATCAAAGCAACATCAAAGCGGAGGATGTCTTCGTGACAAGAGACATGGAGGATTAAAGAAAGTGGACGAGGTATCAATCATTCACTGTCAATTTCAATAGACGACGCTGGCATTGTCTATTTCTTTTGCAACCACTTTTAAATGGTGTCTTTTCGCTTGCTTGACCTAAAAAAATCTCACCATTTGACTTTTTTCAATTTTCCATTGTAAATATTATCTGTTTGGAAGTAGCTGACAAAAGCAGCGAATGGAAGAAAGAGGCCAATTTCCTGGTGCTAAGGAAGGGCAGTCTCAGATTGCGGACGAAATTTACCGCCTGTCCGCCTGATTGATTATTTGGATCGTAGAATGGATAATATGAGGCACTTATGATGTTGCTCTACTGGCATGACTGAGGAAAAACAACTTTCTCCTGTCCAGATGAGGGCCTACCGTTGCTTCTGCAATCAGCACGTCAATATTATGTGCTCCGGTGCGGCAAACGTAGGGGTGTTTTTAAAGTACACTGACCCAATGCTGCTCGACCATCATTCAGCCGGGTCAGTCGACTTCAAAAACACCCCTGCGTTTGTCGCACCGGAGCACGAACCGCATCTTTGTATTTTTACCTTTAGAACGGCTGCCACCGCATTATGTTCTTTGCTTGCGGCACCGCATGATTGCAAAGCGATGTACTAACAAACGTTTGCCTGGAACCTTTACCATTGATAGCCAGAGCACATGGATCGGAGGACCCTGACAACAGGGGCACAGTAATGCATATGCACGTAAAATCTCCAGAGTAAGTCGCCCTGGAGTGGATCCATCGCGATCTCTCACACTCATCAACTATCAAGTGACAAAGTCATTCAGTGACAACGCGACCCCAGCGCCACAATACGGCGCATCCATTAACTTCCCCAATCAGTGTCCATCGATGTAGCAATAATGCAAATAAATCAGAGATGAACAGATTCGAATACATTTAGCACGGTCCGTGCTTACAACTTGCTTCGCACTTGACTTGATCCCCTTACACGACTACCCTTTCCGCTTGAATACGCAATGAAACCCTCACTTGAATATCAATCAGAGGCAAGGGCTATATGAATAACGACATACTCCATTTACTCTCGAGGGTTTTCGTTTAGTTTCTTGGTTTTGGAAATCTGATACAAGGGCGTGGTTCAGGTACGTCATAGTTTAGTATTTGTCCAATCAGGAGGCTTGAAATCAGTCACTCCGTGCGGAACTTTCGTGAGCAGAAAGAGAGGGTTTTATGCGAGTTCCCAAAAGCTTCAAGAGATCGAGATTGTGTAGTTTTGAGACTGCCGATAGAGGGCTTCTCTGAATGGACGTCTTTACATCGGGAGATTCGAGATACACCAAGATCTCCTATATTCCTTGGGTATCAGAGATACTAGGGTCTCTTATTTCCTCTACGTTAGATATCCGAGATAGAAATCGTACCTCGAATTATCTCTAGGTTCTCTGATCCTCTATTTACATCAGAGCTCCGAGAGAGAGTAGATCTCTAATTCTCTCTCGGTTCTCTTATTCTCATCCACATCAAAGTTACGAGAAAGAACAATATCTCTTATTCTCTCTTGGTTTTTGATCTTGATTTCACCATCGATCCCATACGGAGAACGGTATCTCATATTCTCTCTCTCTTTTCCCGATATCAAGAGATCCGAGATAGTACAGAATCTCTAATTAACTTTTGATTCTCTGATCTGATCTACATCCGTACAGGCGAGGAAGTCCAGTATATGTGCATACATGTGTAATGAGCAATGAACAAACTAATAGACGACCTACCTACTACTGACTTACCTATTCAAATCCGTCGACTCTTTCCAGAGATCTTCTAAACTTGTTGCTTCACTGAAGAAGCAGATTCCAAGTCCATGTACGTAGTTCCAAGTCGATGTATGCAGATTCTAAGTTCGTGTATGCAGATTCCAAGTCCCATGTATGTAGATTCGAAGTCCATGTATGATGGTCCTACGTTTCTTGTAACAGCATTGCGCGTCTCCAACTTCAAAGCTCTATATTTCCACTCGTAGGCACTTCATCAGTTTCAAAAGCCCTTTAACTTCCGGTAAAGATGCACAGTTGGGTATCAAAGCCTTCGACTGTCGACTGGCCGTGGAAAAAAGCGTCCTTTCAAAAAACTTCGACCTTGTGACCCTCATGTCCAGTTTATACCCTACTTCAAGTTGTCTGTGCATAATCATAGCGAAGTCTTTACAATGTACGGCTCTGCACATGACCCGCCTGCCTCACCCAGTTATGCAACGTACATTTATGAGACATTTTTCAGGTGAATAACGAAGTAAAAAACCCAGCAATTTACAATAAGTAATCTCTATAATGTAGAGTCTCGACAATACCGTCTTCCTATGCTGGGTTTACATTTACAATAGCCAAATTGTACACGTACCACACAAGGCCCTCAAAAATATGGGCCTGAGGACGATATTAGTGAGTTTAAGAAACCATCCGTTAGTGACATCATTTTGACGTCACATCGAATGAATTCGTTGTATTTCTTCTGGGGGTGACGTATTTTTGACGTAATTAGCGTTAGCGTTATAGCGTTAACGTTTGGCTTCTTAAACTCACTATTGACTATACCTGTACATTGTATTTCTTAGGATAAAGATTTTATTGTTGAATTGGTTCTTGTACAATATACTCCAATTTTTCCTGTTGTCGTTCGAATATTACATTTGACTACATAAAATAGCAATGTAAAATGGACATAACATGCACATTTTACATTAGATAGAAACTCTACTGTCCAATCCAATAAAATCCAAACGAATCCAATACCGTACCTGTGAATTGGAAGAAAAAGACACAAAATATAAACACATCAGTAAAAAACAAGGCTCCAGCGGGATTCGAACCCGCGCTCTTCGGTTTACGAGACCGACGCCTTACCACTTGGCCATAGAGCCGTTACAAAGGAAGCCGATAATCCACCGCCCAGTTTCAAAAACATCTATTCTGATAACGAGGAAAAATACCTCCACCAAAAAATGAGGCTCCAGCGGGATTCGAACCCGCGATCTTCGGTTTACGAGACCGACGCCTTACCACTTGGCCATAGAGCCACTGTCACAATACCCTCGAAGTCTATATGTCCAGCTTGTAATGCTTTTTAGCTCGCCTGGCTGACGTCCGTCGGCCTCCTCCGTCAGCAGGGCACGTTTCGTAACCGCTGGGGCTATTGACCTGAAAGCTTTGTTGTTCATGTATACCCCTATGCCAGATGACCTATGGCACGGAGTTTCGGTGCGATTGGATTCTTGGCTTGGCCAATAGGTGGCCAAAACCGAAAACACAAAAAGTGCAATAACTCCTGAATTACTGGTTGGATCATCTCCTATTTTTTATCATAATAGGACACATGGCATATCTGACAGGTTTTTGGTTTCACCTACTTTTCAAGGTCACAGAGGTCAAAGTTCAAAATTCCGCCTTTTGGTGGCACGTTTCGTGATTATTTGACCAAGAGTTTTCTAACTTGGTGTGACTATGTATCTTGGTCCCTTCTATGTCTTCAGCAATTTTCGGCAGAATTCTACTTCAAAAATGGCCGCCAGGCGGCCATCTTTGAAAATGGCTTTTGGCCCATATCTCATAAATTACTGCAACTAGAATGTTTTGACCTTGAAATTGTATGTATTTAGGTACCCTCTATGCCCACATCGAATTTTGACCCTTTTCGACTTTAAATATGGTTGCCAGTCGGCCACCTTGAAAATGGGACTTTAGCCAATATCTCATGAAGATTAACAGCAGCTAGAATGTTGTAACTTGGTACGAATATGTACATGTATGTAGATACCTTCTATGTTTGCCAAAAATCTTAGCTCTATTGCACTTCAAATATGGCCGCCAGTCGTCCATCTTGAAAATGTACTTTGTATCATGAACAATGCCACAAAGAAAGTTCTAACATGGTATGATGTTTCCCTGGAACATAGTGCCTTGACACTTGTTGTTCGTTCTTCTCGTACATTCACCCAGGTGAGCACATGGTCCGTGGACCATTTCTTTTCGAGCAACACACGCAAGCAGCACGAAGCAGTCAACTTCGTAGACCGTCCGACACTCATTGTATACGCAAATAATGCGGAAAAAGTGTCAATTTCCGTACATCTGGAAAGTACACACGACGGCAGAAAACGTCATTTGTACGTCTACGTAAAACCAGAACAATTGTTATCCACGACCTCTCTATTCTACACGACAAACACCTTCCGTGTTTTCTGTTTACCAATTCGGAGGCAGGAACTAATGAAGCGTATAGATGCGCCGATATCGATTTTTACCCCTCAAAGAACTCGGCGATTCAATGATTTGATTTGAGCTGACTCCTCGCGGGAATAGGCCGGAAGCAATGTTGCTTCAAAATCAAGCTCTCTGATTGTGTCTCACTGGTCGGCGGCATCTTCAAAGGATATCACGAAAGTGATCTAAGAGCTTGTGAATTTCATTCATTCAGTTGGATTGATTAATTTAATTTTGCATAATCGCGGCTGAGATTTTGTATTAAACTCGTGTCGAATTCCGACGCACGTCTTCGGGGGGACAGTGATCCTTGAAGGTCGATGCGCGGGAATGGGCAAACTAATCGAATTCAGTCTCTCCACCGAGTTTAGCCTCCCCGGGCACAACCGTTGCTAATCAAGAGATATCATCATTGAATGGCGCTGCAATGCCAAGAGGCCATTGCAATGGCTCCTCCATCGAACTCTCTGTCTCTGTCTCGCTCTCAATCATGTTGAATTCAATCGAATCCCTGATTAGTTCGGTTTACTCTTTATTGTGTTTGGGTATCTTGTCCTTGACCCTGAGAGGCGAACCGTTGAAGGGTCGGAGTCATTTTCCGGCACATTTAGGGAGAAACCTAACGTACCACTACCGTAATCAAATCAGGGCAACCTCGTCCCCAAACCAAATGGTGAATCAAGTTGATGCAGCAACAGCCATGACCACTGACAGTTGTAGTGACGGCTCATTTCCACTACAGTGGTTCCTTTTATTAGAGATGCTGACAGACGTAGGCATCATGCAGGTACTCAACCCTAACCCTTCCACACCAGCCTCCGTAGGCTAAACATCAGCCCCAGGACCTACGCCCCTAGCTACCGGTAGGCCTAGGCTATGTCAAAACGTGGTAGGCCTACTTCATAGGCCCCCCCCCCCACCTAGTATTTTGGGGTCCTGTCGTGACCCAGTCTGTCAGACATGGCGGCTGTAGGCTGCTAGTATGCCGGTGGAAAACACCTATAGGCTAGACCGACCTATCATTATGTAGCTAGGCCTAGGCCTATAGGCAATGGCCGTTGGATTGAAGGTTTGGCCGCTAGGCAGACCTAGAGTCTAGTCTAGGCCTAGCTAGGCCTAGGCCTGCGACTGACAACGTCATTGATCGGTGACGATGCAGCTGCTTTATTCTGCAATTCCTATTAGGCTACATTCCTTACCATGGAATAGGCCTACCTACTTGCATACGATCACTGTGATCGGAAATCATAACTTCAGGCGAAATTCTCATCAGCTTCCCACAAAGTTTCCAATTTCGAGGCAGTCGAACGAGGAAGCATTATTTCAGATACACCCTGTCAACAAAATCGATTCGCGCGACATCTGGAGTAAAACGGTAGAACTACATCACCATGCTCCTTGTCCTGGGCGCTGATGACGCATGATTGAATAGCACAGTTTGATGATACAATGTATTACGCAAGTGGCACTTTGAAGCATGGCACTTATTTACGCTACCCACGAAAGCCTGTAGGCCTATTGGCCGAGATTGTTTGCATCTGCATCGCGGATTTATTCGTTTCGGTTACAGTGAGGTAAAAATTGGGAAGAAATAACTGAAAGTTTCAAAAGTTTACCTGTTCAGAGACGCACTGGCAGCTCTTTTTTTCATCATGCTCATGATCATCCTCCGTCACGGCCGCGAGAAGGACAGCAGCTGTGAAGGCCACGGATGTCAACATACATTGGACCGCTCGCTGAATAGCCTACTCTTGTATGTGGGCCTATGAAAAAGACCAAGAGCTATCTCCTGCAGGTGCGGATTTGGGCGGCGGGGGGGGGGGGGGCG